>PVKU01000414.1:239102-497224 GCA_004027475.1 Anoura caudifer
TCCATGGCATGGTCCTTTAACATATCTATAGCCTTTGGCTGGTAGCTTAGATGTGTTAAATAGCTGTGACCATGCTCTGAGCCAGAGGGATGGAAAGGACTTCCCCAAGGACGTGACTGGGGGAGGAACCCTAAGTTAAAGCACCTGTGTGGGAGCTTGGAGAAGATTGGCTCCAGAAAATGGGACACACCTGCCCAGAATGCTGGCAGGTGTAACCGATTGTAGGAGGAGTCGGAAATAGGGCTGCAGAGGAGGATTGGTGTGGGGATTTAAACCCAGGCGTGGCAGCCATTTAGGGGGAGATCAGTTTCACGAGAGAGATCTATGCGGTTTCAGCAGAGAGCAGGACCCGCGGCTCCATTGGGGGAGATCCATGCGGTTTCACCAGAGAGCAGGACCCGCAGCTCCGTGAGGGAAAATCACCATGTGGCTTTAGCAGAGAATTGCCACTAGGCTTTGCCCGAGTGGAGACCCTCTCTCAGCTTTGCCAGAGGGAGGGATTCCACGTGGTTTCACCAGAGTGCAGACCCCTGCAGCTTTGGTGAAGAGGGAGAGCCACGAGGCTTTTCCAGAGTGGGGACCCCTTCCCCACAGCGTTGGTAGAAGAAGGACCACGCGGCTTTAAGGTGCTTCCTTGGCTGCATGGCCTGGGAGCAAGAGAGACTTGGCCTGGAAGAAGGGTGAAAGAACTCTTGCCAGTAGGCCTTGAGAAGGTGCCACATGGTTTCAGATTAACCAGAGATCCTGCCTGGAAGACGACACAGCTGACGGTGTCAAGAGCCTGGATCCCAGATGTGTGCTTCTCTTCCTGAATTACGGATTACGGTACCCTGACTTAGGGCAGAGGGAGATAGGAAGCACTGTGGGTGTCTGGGTATCCTAAAGGACTTTGATATATTAATGGAGATGTTAGGTTGCTACTTTGACTCTGTATAACATTAATAAACATTTCCGTTCCTTTTCACAAATCTCTGGCTTTGAGAGACATCTTTCCATAAGGCGGCGGACAATAACGGACCCTTTCTGTTGCTCAGTAACAGTTTTGGGGGCTTGTCCGGGATCTTAATTGCCTGTGGAAGACTCACCCCTCAGGTTCAAGAAAGTGAGACTTTGGAAGTGTTTTGCCAGTCTCAAGAACCCACTGTTTTGCTCTGTAACAGGGGCAGGGGCAGAGAGGGAACTATGGCACTTGCTCCACTCTCTCTTGGAGTCCAGTCCCTTTTGCCACTCTCCCCAAACAAACTGGGCCCTTCTGGTGCTGATTTCCATGTGGGTGGGCTTGTGTATGTTCTAGGACCCTGTGGGTCTCTCCAACAAACTCTCCTGTGAGGCTGGGCGTCTCTCCTGGCACTTCAACCCCCACAAGTGTTTTCAATCAGTGCTTTTAGGCTTTATTTCCTGGTGCTGTGGCCCTGTGTTGCGCAGTCTTTCTCACTGCCCATTTTTGCCTGGTTTATCTGCGCATGAATGTGTGACTGAAGTCAGCAGCCTTGTGCGCCTTGCTTGGTCTGCTCATTGCCTCCCCGCACCCGGTAACCACCGCCTGTGTGCCTGGAGTGTACCAACTGCCGCCTGCAGGTCTGGGACCACTAGCCACTGCTTTTTCCTGCCTCGATTCCTCTCCGCCAGCTGCCAACTCCGCCCCTCTTACTGGTCTGGGTGAATTGTTGTCAGACTTCCATACAATTCAATTTTCTATCTATTCTGGTTGTGGGGGAGGGTTTTGTTCTAATTTTTGTTGTCCTTAATTTTGGTTGTGAGAGGAGGCACAGTGTGTCCACCTATGCCTCTATCTTGGCCAGAAGTCTATTTTATTTTCAATAGATCAACTCTATAGGTTTTTCTATGCTGAACTCTCAGTTCAGCACTCATGCCTTTGGTTGCTGTTCAAAAAGCAGCAGGACGTTGTAGCAATCAGGCTTAAAATGTCATTGAGTTTTGAACATATTGTGTTTTGGATTAGGGTGAGTGTCTATTTCCCCATACACAAAAGTGGAGATGATAATGCTCTCTATTCCTACATATTACTCATTGGGTGGAGTGATTTACATATAAATATATTATGTATGTCATTCACATATTATATATAGCATATATTGTATATATTTTATGGCAGGGATAATTACTATTTATTGCTTTACAGCCAACAAGACGACTAAGATTGCTACAGAAGAATACAATTATATTTCTAAAACAACAACATAATATTTATCAACATCTATTCATTCATAAAGTAATAAAAGTTTATTTGCTTTGGTGTACTCACTAGAATCAGAGTCAAGTAGCCAAAAGCAAACCAATTTAAACACTTCACCTGCCATATGAATTGCCCCCGAAATTATGAACCACCAAATATCCCTTAATATCAAGCATTATTGCCCTTGGCATTTTTGTGGTTGCCTCATGGGACCCTATCCTAATACCCCCACCATGTTAGCAATATTTTTTTGCACTCTTTTAGATTATATTAGTTGCTACTTCCACAGAACTGAAATGGAGGCCGAAGTGATAGAGAGATACTATTAAACACTAAAAATAATGTTGAAAAACCTAAGAATTTACTTTTCAAAATAGGTCGGCAAACACAATTCACCTTTCAGTAGAATTGAGTGCTGGAGCTGGTCCCACTTGAAAAAACATTAACATTATCTTTGATTGTGGCGATAATTAGATCCGCAATCTATCCCGAGGTCCTGCATCTGGTAAATTAGTTTCTTGACTGAGTTAGATCCTAGTGTCAGCAAGGACAACAGAAGGCACTCCCTGCCTCAGGGCATCTCATCTGGCCACTTCTCTTTGACCTGTGAACGCAGACACAGTGGTGTCTTGTACTTTCACCAGCTGCCCAACTGTGTTTTGGATCCATGTATGACCTTTACTAAGTTATTGAGCGTGAATGAGCAGTTAACGGGCTGGCATAGCTAGTTCATGACATAAGTGACTGAGATCATCTGTAGAAGTGTTCTTTGAACTATCTCTGTGAATATCTCACTGCTTGAGATGGAGGAGTAAATTTTAACATGATTATGAGCAGTAAATAATATTTTGATGAAATATTCTTTATCATTATATCAATATAAACAAACTGTCCACAGGAAATACAGGATAGTATACAAAAGGCTGCCAATATTACAGTGAGATTCCCAAGGAAATTGGTTATGTATCCTCTCTGATACTCGCAATGTTCTCAAGGCGAACAAAGAACCAATTCCAATGGCATCCTACTGTAATATTATCATACTTTTCTAAATTTTTCAAAATGGAGGATGAGTGGAAGATCTGTATCTATCTATCTATCATCTATCTATAGGTTATAGTGCTGAGAGTGCTGCTTCTTTGACAAACTCTAGTTTCCAGATTTCTTCAATAGGCTTTAACACAATAATTTATTCATAGACATGCTATGAAATTGATCAGGAAAAAGTGGATCAAATTTTCTTCTAAAAAATAGATATCCGAGGAGATATTCTGAAAGAAAAATGAAATTTGCATTATAATATGCTCAAAATCTGAATGTCTGTGGCTGGAAACTGTAAGACAGAACCTCTCGCCATCAGGGAAAATCTTCTCAGTGCAGTTAACCATACCTTGCCATATACTCACCAGGGAATCACCAAGCTACCCTGCGGCAGAGAATAAGAACCATTACACCAAAGTGGAGAGATGGTAATGGCTACTCTGTGGCCTCTGGGTAAGCAGATAATCTGTCTCCCATTTAAGAACTCTGTAAGACCAAAGGGATGAAGTGTCCCAACTAAACTGAAAAGAATTTTAATATCAAGTCTGCTGCCTAGGACATAAAACATATTTTATCACATGTGATCTTCTTTAGGAAATATCAAGTGAAATAAAATTCCAGCATTAGGGCTTGTAATAAAATAAAAACAAAGGAGAAAAGTTCAAGATATATAGTATTTTTTTTAATCCAAGATGTTATGGATTATAAAATACAGGGAGATTTCCAAGGTAACACAAGGAAAACCAATGAGCATCTTAAAGACAATGAACTGGAAGCCAGCACCAGGCTGGCTGCAAATTGGCAGGTGGTTATAATACAAGGTTAAAACTTCTGTGTGGCATGTGCCTTCTGTATATCCAGAGACTGAAGAATGAAGTTGAAGTTTCTGAATATCCTGAAAACAGGGACCTGCTTCATCCGGCCCCAGAAAGCCAGCTTTTCTGAAGGGTTCTGTTGGGGCAGAACAGGTGGGCACTCTCTGCAAACAGTGACTATACTTCTCCAAGAAATCCCCATAGCGCATGTTTAAAGGTGTTCATATGCATTGGTGTATTACCCAATCTGGGTATTTCTACTGATGATTTTATGCGCAAATTATCAAGTGAAACAAACAATGACTTTTGATCTGTAAACAACATACAGTCGTTTCCTGGAGCTTTTCAAGAGGCTAATGCCATAAGATAACAAATAATGAACAGAAAGAGTGAGATGATTCTGCTTTTGTTAGTTTATGCTCCTAACCCTAGAGATTCAAATTTCTAACATTCATCTAAAGATAGTAAGTAACATTAATATGCTGGCTTTTTAAAAATTGTTTCCCAAATACAGTTGTCTCCATTTTCCTGCCACCACTTTCCCCTGTCCCACCCACCCCACCTTCCACCCTTAATCCTGCCTCCATTTGGCTTTTTCCATGAGTCTTTTGTGTATGTTCCTTGACAACCCTTTCCCTTCTTTCCACCTTTATCACCCCCCACTTCCTTCTGGAATGTAGACTCATGCAGTCACTGTGGAAAACAGTATGGAATCTCCTCAAAAAGCTAAACATGGAACCGCATTTTGACCTGATTATTCCACTAAAGGAATTGTACCCTAAGAATCCTGAAACACCAATTCAAAAGAATCTATGCACCCCAATGTTCTGGGGAATATTATTTATAATAGCCAAGTGCTGGAAACAGCCTAAGTGCCCATCAGTAAATGAGTTGATCAAAAAACTGTGGAACATTTGCACAATGGACTATTGCACAGCAGACAGGCAGAAGGAGCTCCTACCCTAAGGGGCAGCATGGAATGCTCTGGAGAGCATTATCCTAAGTGAAATAAGCCAAGCAGTGAAAGACGAATACCATATGATCTCACCTATAAGTGGAATCTAGCCAACCAAACAAACAAGCAAACAAAATAGAACCAGAGACATGGAAAAAGAGAACAATCTAACAGTAACCAGAGGGGAGAGGGAGTAACAGGGGAAAGAAAGGAAAGGGCCAGGTGAAGGAACTTATACATATATAGGACCCATGCACAAGGACAACAGGGGAGAGGATTGAATGTGGGAGACGGGGTATGGGTAGGGTAGAGGAGAGCAATGGAGCAAAATAGGGAAAACTGTAATTGAGCAACAATAAAACATTTTTAAAAATATGGCACAGAAGAATGACAAGTAAAGAATTGAATTCATGAGTATCTACCAAGGAAAACTCAACCCACAGAGTGAAATATAGTTTTGAGAACAGACTTTTATGAAACAACCAGAAACAGATTACTACATAAATAACAACTGAGTTATATATCAAAAGCATAATAACTCAAATTATTTAAGAAAGGATCCATGATTCAATAAATAATATTGATTCAATTGCAAATATTTGGAGAAAAAACAGTAGCTCATCATATGTATAAATTAACCAGGCATTTACTATTAATCCAAATAAGAAACAAAGTAATAGAATAAAATTCATATGACTATTTCTTATAATCTCTTCGGGGATAAGATACAGTGCTGATTCATTTTACTGTGTGTGTTTTTTTATAGTTCTTTCCATTCTGCATTAGATAAAACAAATGTTTGAAGAAGGGTAGCAACACTAGTCATCCTACAGAAGTTTTTAGACCCTGGATAAAATGATTACTTTATTTAATCAAATGAAGGAAACAGAAGAATGTAAGATTATATTAAAAAATCTTTTGACTTACTCTCTATTTTTAAAAGAAAATGCTTCATAGTATCTATTCACTGCATATGTGTCTCTGACTGAATTCCAAAGCAAAATTTAATGAGTGTTGAATTATATGTCAGATGGAGAAGATCATACTGATTATTTCATATAATCAAAAACCATCAGACTGAAGTTTTTAAAGCTGAGAATAATACAATTATATTGTTCTCTACCGAAGACTATTCAAAACATACTTTGCATTTCAATCAATTACACAGTTGAAGGAAATCTTTCATTGTTCTTTCACAACAATTTCTAACTTAAAAAAGAAATTTTACTATTTGAAAAAATGTGAAGAATGACTCACATGAATGGGCCTGTGGATGACAATCACTTCCTAGGCTGGTCAGGGTCTTGATACATTTGCTACTTATTTTTTCTAAAATGTTTTTGTCTGATTATATACTGTGGCTATTCCAATTCTTGAACCATCCCTATTTTTATAATAAAAGTATAATTGTTCCCCTAATATATTTTCAATTTAAATAAAATATAAAATATCTTAATAAACCAAAAATATATTCAAAATAATACATATTTTTTACATTTCCTTTTCTTATATATTTTTTCTGAGATGAGCTATGTTTTTAAGTTTCATTTTATCTTGACTCTAGACAGGACAAGAAAAGTCTTAGTTTTGGGGATATACCTTCTCTGAACTTAGTAGAACCCAGCTGCCTTGCTGCCAAAACCATTTTATATCATAATATATTTGGTACCTCTGATTAGAATCACCTGATTTTGTACGTGTATAAGATCTTTTGGAGATTTCTCAGTGTGAGGGTAGGGAAACTTCACTGTCTCAACTCTGCACCGAGGGAGCCTGGACCTGAGCTCACGTGTCCTGAATCTCTGAACAGTAAATAAGGCCAATGCACTTTACTTAAAGCACATAATGTCAGAAAAGGTGTCAATGCTCAAGCTTTACTGTCTGACAGTAGGTTGTGGAAATACAGTTTATTTTGCTCTTTGCCTATAGAGTTAGTTGCCTCCAATTTCCATTTTTAGTATCATAATACTAAAATACTAAATACATAAATTTTTAGTATCAAAATGGCCGGTAGCTATTGCTTCTTGGGTGCTTACAATGTCCATGATGCTGTTCAAATTCATAAATGCCCTCCCCAAACTCAAGGGGGCAGATACCATTACTATGCCATTTCATATGACAGAAACCAAGAGTTTGTCTAAGCGCACAGGGGATAATTATTAGAATGAAGGCAGCTGGCTGGACTGTGGACACCATGCTCCTGGGCAGCATGCTATGCAGTGCTGACTTTCCAGGGATGACAAGTAGCAGCACTTACAAAGGGCCAGGAACATTGGGCTCTGTACTTTTTTCCTCTAACTTTAAAGATACAAAGTATTTAGGATTAGCTAGTATTTGTTAACACAATAAACCTTACCCAATGTAATCAATAGGTTTTTAGCCACGTGGCTAAATAGCATCTAACGAAACCAATTTTACCATAGGCTAATTGATACAAAGACTTATATTCTTAGGGCATTTCATCCGAATTATAACAAAATGATGCTATTCAAGGACCTGTTGTACTGTTGTGTTACTTACGTTACTCAGTTCATGTCACAAATTAAGATATTTATTAAAATGTTTAATGAATCTAGATAAATGCCTTTTAAATATAAGTTCTTACCAGAGAAACATTTTGGTTGTTCTATTCACATGTTCCCTTCAGACTTAGACAATGCGTATTCCCTGAGATAAGAAAAGCTTTGTAATTCTCCAACTCAGTAATTTTCTCCTGAGCTGCAACTATGTCCAGTCTAAGAATAGAGTTGTTAAAACCAAATTAGTCATTCTGACTCTGACTTTTTGGCACTAGCATTTGCAAGGTATATAGAATTAACTGGAAAGATAGAAATTAAGACATTTACCAATTTCTCCATGCGCTATACTCCTAGTGGACTCATATTTCTTCCTTCTCCAATTTTCCCTTTATCTCTTATTTTATTTTCCATATATAAACATATCAGAATTCCCTCTATATAAATGATATAGGATATTTTCTCAGAGTAAATAATGTGCATGCATTATTGTTTATTTTCCTTAAATCTTGTCACATGCCACAAAAAATGATTCTAGCAAGGCATAATATATCTGAAACTACTTAAAGGAAAATTGATGTGATAAATTAAATATAATAAATGGCTTCACACTTTGTGTAGTATAATTATTTTAAATTAAAAGAATTATAAGTTTGGTACATTGGTTTTCAGTTGAGCAAGACTATCCTTTTCTTATTCAATCAGGCAAGTAATACACCATAATTAAATAATGTAATAACATAAGTGTTTCAATTTCCAAACAGAGGGGAAGAAAATGTAACATTGCCTGAAAGTTAAAAAAGCATTAAGATTTCAAGCAAATTTCAAACAACACCCATTATATCAATAGTAGGAAATAATGTCTCCTCCTCTGAGGAGCAGATTGTAGGCAAAGAGCTAACCTTTTTTTTTTTTTTTTTACAAATTATCATTCTTCTATTTTAATTCTCTGCTTCTTTCTTGTGGGAAACAATGAGCTTATGATCAAGGAGGTCTGTCCAGTAAACACTATTACAGAAAGCAGTGTTTTTACTGTCAGTAACGATCACCAATATGTTTTATTTCATAGACCTCATGTTTAATAAAATAGTTTGTCTCCAGTAAAACCAAATTGAATAAGGGGTCATTAGCATGATATTTTAAAACAAATGACAATGTGAACTGGTCACCAGAGCACCATGTATGTGTCTGTTTCTCCTGATAAGACTGCAAACTCCTTACAACCAGGCACCATGTTCTTGGCCACTGTATACTCAATAAACATTTAATAAATTAATGAATCCCCAGTATTCATTTTGATTTTCTCTCAGTGTGCCTTCTTCCTCCCAAGTGCCCTTTTCTACATGCAATATATGTATTATTTAAAGAGGCCTCAGAGTGAGTGGAAAGAAGGCAGTCCCCACAACAGGTGGGATTGTGCCAATCCCACTTCCCAGTAATGTGCTTGCTGATCTGAACTGGTTAATAGAACTCCCTAAGCTTCAAGTTTTCAGCTGAAAAATGAAGAAAATAATATCTATTTCTTAGGATTACAAATAGTACTAAAATAAATAGCACTGGCAAATTGTTTAACACATTGTAGATGTTCAGTAAATATTAATAATTGTCTTTGAAGCTTTTTAAAGTTTCCCGACACATTATTTTTCACAACGCTCTGATGTTGGTGATGCTGCAACTGTTCTTCAGCTACACCAGACCTTCATAAACGAAGCATGGCCTTCAGCCCACGTGAGGGACTGAATTCTGCATCTTCCCGAACTTCATATTCTGAAGTCTTAGCTTCCATTATGGTCGCATGTAGAGATGGGACCTTCGGGTGGTGATTAGGTGAGAAGGGTGAGACCCTCATGAATGGGATCAGTGACCCCGTAAAAGAGAGGCCAGAGAGCTCGCTCGCCCTTCTACTGTGTGAGGACACAGTGTGAAGAGGACCATTCATGAACCAGATAGACAGTGGGTTCTCACCAGACACACATACTGTCTGCACCTTGATCTTGGACTTCCCAGTCTCCAGAACTGTGAGAAATAAATGTTTGTTGTTCGACCACCCGTTCTACAGTGTTTTTGTCAAAGCAGTCTGAATAGAGCAAGACATCTCTCTAGCTCCAACCATGCCTGCCAAACAGCACCATCTTCCTCACCAGACCCATAGTTATGAATCGTTCTCCCTGAGAAATGCCAGATTCTTTTAATATTAAACACTGCTCTTCCTAGGTTCCTTTATTTATATTTAATATCCCTTTTACACATGCACTGATAATGTACTGCCTTCTGAAATAAACAAACTCTATAGTATAATCATTGTAACAATGTATAATTTTGTAGAGTTTCTCACCCATTAACTATTAAAGGTGAACCTTGTAGAGTTACAAAAGCTCACTTATACTAAATCTCCTTTGGGACATCTGAAATGAGTGAAAGAGAATGCTGGCATAAGTTAGAAACAGCAGAGAAATGCTGGAAAGTCTCCCTTTATTACACTCATGTATATTCACACTTAGTGAAAACCAAGAAACATTCTCCGTGGATTTCTGGAAGATTTTGGTCACATTGTTTCTGCAAAATTGATGATGCTATAGAACGTTAGCAACAACTGCGGTCCCTGAAACTTCAGTTTGGTGTTCACGTGGAAGTTGTTTCTCAAATTTCCAACTCTGACCAGCAGCTTCAATTAGCTCCTAAAATGAAATATGCATGTTTGTATAATCGGGGGAGTTGACAAAAGCCTTATTCTGAGAGGCTCATGAAGCCCTGATGTGTACCAAAAAATATCTAATTACATCAACAAAGATAATTATTTTATATTCCCATTAAAACTACTTTTTAAACATAGAGATGCCTTATTTTGCTTGCTAGGAAAGTTTTATTTCTTAAATATTTTAATATCAAAAAATGAACCAGCAATTAGACATTTATTCTATCACCTATATGTCTGCCTATCCATCTACCTACCTACCTATCTATCTATCTATCTATCTATCTATCATCTTAGTCTCCAAATACAAAAGGTTAGTGGCAGAGGCCCCGTCTAATCATAAGTTGATGCAGTGACAAATATGCTGTATCCAGCTGACAAGTGGAGCATAGAGGAAGTTAATACAGAGAACCAGTCGAAAGATTAGCTTGTTTTACTTCCTGAATCATCTGCTGAAGATGAGGAAGATCTCTGCCCCCAATTTAGAGCTAAGCTACTCAAAACTCTCCATAACAAAGTCAGGCAATATTATCAGAATATGGCATATCCTCAACATATTCTATATCTTTTCCAAATAGCCTATGCACCAACACTCCTGTACCTACATCGTATTGCATTAACCTTTTCCTCTTCCATTCCATATTCTTGCCTTCTGTACTTCCACTTCCTTGGTTAATAGTTCCACAGAGATTTAAACAGTGAAGCAACGCAAACCCACATAGCTGTAAGAGGAGCTAAAAATACAGTGTAACTCAATGAATGGACCTAAGTGAAATGCAAAATAGCAACAATGATGTCACAAAATACTCAGATTTGATGATATTCAGAGAGCAGAGATAATTATTTGTCCAGATCACAGAGCAGAGATAATTATGTGTCTGCTTTAAGTGGAGCTATTGTTACCCTGATTTTTTTACTGCTGAATTTAACTTTTAACTAGTAAAGTAAAAAAAGAGAAAAAAGTCTTATTTTAGCTGAGATTCAATTAAATCTCATTTCAGTCAACCATAGCCCTAGACATATTAAATGAATAAAAGTTTAACATTTTAAGTGGAGAATATATACTATTGTGTAAAAAAGTTGTATCCAGAAAAATTCAAAATCACTCTCATAGTATAGCACATTCTTAATTGAATGCAGACTTTCTAGTACAGTGTAATACATTTGTATCAAAGACAGTCTCATAGGTTAGATCCCTGATCAGGCATATTGTGGAAGTCAGAGAGCTCTAAGGAAGAATTTGTCTTCTTTCAGGGGCTAGAAGGTGTATTAAGGCAAACCATGAAGGGCGAATATTCTTGGCAAGAGTGGGGACAGTGGCTGGCTTGGAGGTGTTTCTTTGTGTTTTTAGAGAAACGCACATGACCTTCTCTCTGAAAATTATCTATTTTTCTGAAGTATTTTTCCATAGAAACACACAAATTCCTAATATGTTTCCTATTTCTAAGACATTGAGTTATGTGATGTAATCACTACGAATATCTTCACCATAAAATGGATAAAGTAATGCACTCTTTGAAAGAAGTTGTAAGACTAAGTGGGGTAGTTAAGTACTTGCCACAAGGACAGCACATACCACCATCAATGAGGCAGGTTACTATTATAAGGGTCTATAAAAGATTTTTTGGGAAGAAGGTGTTTCGGCAGAACTGAACTTTTTCTACATAAGTGTAGTTGCCTTTTTTCCTATGATTTGAGTGGTATCATATGTGACAGCGAACTTGTCAAATGATATTAATGAAAGTAAAGACAAGAGGAAAGGAGGGAGGGAAGGAGAGAGAGGGAGAGATAGAGAGAGAGAGATTATGAATGTAGAGACCAAAATAAAATTCAATAACTTAGTAATAAACAACGGCCAATAAAACATTTTGGTTTAGAGAAAAGTATGGATATTTTTTCACTAGAAAGATATTTTGTTAACCAATTATGAATCATTCTTCCCTTGGATTATGAAATTTGTTAATTTTCTGCTTAAAAGAGTTAGAGTATTAATATGAAATGGATGCTTTGAGGATTAACTATCAAAGTTGGTACTAATTATTGAAATTAATCAATGGTAAAGGACTATGAAAATTTCTGTTACAAAAAAGTTAGCCTTAAAAGGATAAACTGCTAAGAAGTTTATGATGATGATTATTTATTAAAGAGTATTTATAGTATTGTGAAAGTTTTATTTTTACTTTATCCGATTCAAAATAATGCAGAACATTTTAACATATAAATTACTGCATTACCATGAAAATTGGTGCTCTGATTAATTTTAGACCCTATTAACTGGTTGTTATATGTACAGGGGTGGGCAAAAGTAGGCTTACAGTTGTGAATACACAAAGCACAAAATTTATTCTTGTATTTTATTCATTAATTTGTATTTTTCCACACAAACAACTGTCAACCTACTTTTGCCACCCTTGTATCTATTTGCTAATTACACGAATATTGAAAATAATATGCAGTAGCACAGTCTTCAACAGTCTTTGAATGAATGGCACTGCTAGATGTTAAACTCATTTCTTGCCTTAGTTAAGAAAATTTTAGTCCTGGAATGACACCTATTTAACAATTCTTGTTTCTGTGCACAAAAAAAAAAAAAAAAAAAAAGTGACCCATTACTTCATTTTGGTGAACTAAGCTCATCTATGACTTTGTTTGTGATTTCATTGGAGAAGTCCTGTTAGCATTATCTAGTTCACAAAATACATACCTACATATTACAGTCATATTTTAATTTTAACTATGCTCTTAAATCATTATTCTTCACTCAAATAAATATTATCAGCAAGTCGATATTGCAAATGTTTTGTTCATACAAAAATTTAGGAATGGCTTACATTTAGAAAAAAAAAATTCCTTGATGTTTTTCTTTCCTTTGCACCTTTGGATGTGAATGGAAGAATTTAAAGTTTAGATTTTAGTTTTCTTTTGTTTTCATTGTGTTTTCTCTCCAAGGACTTTGAGGGGTTAAAGGGAAATAAGAAATAGAAGGGGGAAAAACACCTCATCATATGTAAAACTAGATAAATGCTACAAGCCCCAAACACAAACTCTGTAGGAGAACGTAAGCCCGGATAATACTGCAGTTTGGAGGTTGTCATCATGTTCCTCCTTAGACCTGGAGCAGCCTATACATTGTCTCCAAAGTAAGTTCTGTTGACTTGAAAGACATAACTATCAATTTTGAATGGAATACAATATAGGGGTTTTGACTGGGTGCAAAAAAAGAGTTAAAGAACAGGGAAGATGTTGAACACTTTAGAACACAGGCAGAATTAGAGAAGAGAGTAGATTTGCAGTGCAATTTTAGTGTTCATTATCAATGGTTCTCACATTTTACTGTGCATTAAAATCACTTGTGCTACTTATTGAAACACAGATTTCTACATTGCAAACACAATGTTTCTGATTAAACAGTTAAAGTGTGCAGCCCAGGGATGGGCTTTTCTAACAAGTTTCTAGGTAACGATGAAATGGCTGATACAGGGATCACAGTTAAAGAGATACAGACCCCTGTTCTCAAAAGTGCTAACACAGGACGAACTCTGCAAATGAAGCTGAGTAGAAAAAAAGAGAGAGAAAGAGAAAGGAACACATACACACCACAATTATTTAGAGGGTAATTTGAAAAGCCACTTTCAAAGAAATGATCAGAAAAAAATTCAACTGTATTTCTATTGAGAAAAATGACTAAAATTTTAAAAATATGTCTACTGAAAAGGAATCAAAGAGTATAATTTAAAAAATCAAATTAAGAAACACAAAAGACTTGCAGATTTTTGTGTTCTAAAATAGATTACAGGCAAGGTGAACACTTCAGGAAAACACCTGAAAATGATGATCAGAAGATTCAAAACAGAACAGGAAGATTATAAAACAAAGATGATGAAAAAATAAATGAGCGCCTAGAATTTAGGGAGTAATTAGGAAAGAAAACAAACCCTAATAAATGAAAAGATGAATTAATAGTTAAAATAACAAACACAAAATGAATAATCTGAAAATATAAGTAAGTGCTAGCTGGACCTGATAAAAATACTCACAGAATAGACAGAAGATGTAAGAATGATGGATAGATATGAAGCAAACCTACTCAAAACTGGGTTCCTATAAGCATAACATATCTTGTCCTCTGGTTCTTGGTAGAGCTGTCTTGTTTAAAATATTTTATCCAGTATATCTATATTTTTGGAGAAGTATTAGGAAGATTGTACTTAAGATCACTCTTGGATCTTTACTGAAATTATACTACAGTAAATTGCAGTACTGTAATTTAATACATTATAATACAGCACTACAGTAAATATTGTACGCCCAGTAAAATTCCAACCATGTAATATAAAATATATTAAATAAATTTGAAAATGTTAGAAGAAATCAACTAAAATGCACATGATAATTACCTGTTTGGTTGTGTTATTTGTAACAGATAGTCTTCTCTAATGTCTAAATTACTAACATTCTAATCAAGGTCCCAGATATTTTCTTCTGAGTGTGTGTTACATCAACAGCTTTATGGAGGTTAACTTTACAAATGAAATACTGAGCCTTCAACATGTGAACTTAACTCTCCAGGTAACAACTGAGTGGACTGGAGAAAACCATCTATAGGTCATCGCTGCCCGAGAAAAATAATCCCATGGAAAAAATCTCTTTAACAGCCAACTCTGTTCTGAGGAGCGTCCAAACAGATGCTACCCTTTGTGCGTCAGATGAAGAAATAATGCGTCGCGTTGGGCAGTCAACAGCACACCCTTAGCCATCCCCCTGCTGTGCTTTGTGGTGCATTAGTCAACTCCATTAAGCTTCAGCTTTCTAATTCCAAAATGTGAATGATGGTAACATGAATGTCCAAAGGTCACTGTAGTAAGTATTGAGACCATGTTGATAGATGCGTTTGGTCTAAAAAGAGCTTTCAGTATATGCTATATATTTTCTCAATAAACACAATGTTACTAAAAAAGAAAGCAAATATTGAGGAGCAACATTTTGAGGCAGCAGGAGCAATGGTTAAGCCAAGAGTTGGATTAGAGGAAATTATCTGCGGAAGAGACCATTTTGATGGGCCCATAATCGTGAACTTACAGAGTCAAGACAAGCTTACCTTTTGCAACACTGAAAGACAACCTCACCATTTTGGCTGATGTCCACTCTGTTCTGATCTACATTCTCTATCCATGATAATTTGCTGTCTGGTCTTTCAATAAATTTCTATTTTTCCAGTACTTCTAATTTATTCATACCATAAGTCCTCATTAATTAAAGCATTTAGTCACATCTCTGCCTTCCAAACATAGTCTGCTGTCCCTTCTGATAGTCATTTACATATAATTTCCTATTGAACATTCTTTTCTATATTTCATTTCAATATTTCTCAAAGAATTGTTCCAGGTCCTTCTGCAGCAAATTACTCGGAATGTTAGTTTAAGATGAAGATTCCTGAGGTTACCCTTTGGTATGTAAATGAAAACTTCTAGAATTAAACCTTAGAGCCCAATTACTTTATCTTCCTATTCACAGAAAACTCAATACTAAGTTATTTTAGGGGTTATTATGTTTCTTTTCTTCCACATCGAATCAGTGATTTTCTGACAGCCATTTGGGGTTCTTTCTTTGTTTCTAAGAAATCTGCATTTTGATAATCACCTTAGGTAAAACTGATGGCACCTTCTATGGATTACACTGGGAAGTAACATTTTAATATTATTTTATATATTAATCATCTAATAATGCAGTAGTTTGAATTATTATTTAAAAGTTTTACATCATTATATTTTCACATATTTTTTCAACAAATGTAATGGAATGCAGGGTCCAAGTCTTAAAACATTTTGTAGGATTCATAGAGACCAATAAAGTACAATTTATAGTGAGTATTATATAAAAGTCATAAATGATGAAATTTTCCAAGACTGCTAGCCCTCCAAGAAAGTAGGAAAATATTCTGCCCCCATGAGTTTTATCATTTAAATTTCTCAACGCCCAGTTAGCATAATGAAACTTACCCATTTTTAAATACTAATCTGAAACCTTCAGCAGGAGATTGACAAAGGTGTGTGGATGTGCCCGACACACGTGGAGGTAACACACAGGGTGGCAAAGCAGACAAACAAGGGGAAAGTTGCGGATGTTGAGACAAAGAAAATGCTTTCTAATAAGTGACCCATGGGCAACCTTTACTGTGTTACCTTGCACATATGAGTATGTTTGCTATTCACAGGAGGTGGTTCCAAATATTCTCCCACCTGCCTCAGTGATCCGGCACTGTATAATTAATGATTTATTAATGCACACTTGTACACATCACAAAACCCTACATTCAACTCATACAAAAAGTGCAGTCTGAACATATTATAGACTATTTTAGCAAATTCAAAGGGTCACTACTTCGTCACCAGTATTTTTTAAGACTTGTCAAGAAAAACAAATAATATGATTGACAGTATTTCCTTGATATTTATTTTGTTTAATTTATTTAAAGCAAATTTCATCAAACTATGTTCATTCTGTTCAGATGTAATGTATTTTATATATTTAGTTGACTGAAATCAAAACACCAACTGAATGAAAGGTGTAGTATCTTTAGGGGAAAATTTTTTAACAAAAACATATTTTGAAATAGTGACTCAATCACTATTTCTAACACTAAAATTTTCTTTGGAATGCAAGATGGATGAGATGGTGATAAAGGCAAATAGTTTTTATGATATTATGGGGTTTTGCCTTGTTTTATACCCTGTTTGACAAACAGTGACATCTGTCTAAAATCTGTCAGTGTGATGGATGGGAAGCATAAATCACATTATCTTATGTCAACACTCTTCTTAGAACAATATTTTAACATAAATTCAGTGTTCGGTCATGAATGTGACCCTTGAGAATAATGAAGTGAGAACATATAACATTCAGCTGGATCCTATTTCTATAGTTATTTTTAACATCTTTTGACTAAGGGAACCTAAATTTTCAAAAGAAATCTCAAATATGTAAACTATATTCCATACACATTGAGAGCTGTTAATATATCAAAATGAAATATTAAGCATATCTCTTGTAAGTTTATATCAACAAGGACATTTCCAGTGAAATTGTATTCTAAAGTTATGGAAATTAAAACATCAATGTACAACTGTGGAGGTTTGGTTAAAATATATTTCAATGAGTTTATAAAAGTTTATATAATTTAAATACCATCTTGATCCCAGTTTTAGAACTAATGATTTCTAGTCATTTGTAAAATGTTCCAAAATATCACAAACCTCCTGACCACTGAGAAGCATCACTTCAGAAAACATATACATGTAGATATATATAGTATGTGTATATATATATACATATTATATGTATTTACTTTTAACTCTTTAATCTTATAGTATTTGTGAGTTTATTAAATATGCTTCAAACATGTTTGGTTAAAACATTTTCTCATTCATCATAGTAGTGTCTTCTGCATGGTCAAGACAACAAAATTCAAATTTGTTTAGACAGTGTTTGAGCAAATATAATTGAATTTTAATAAAGTTATCCAGAATTTTGATTGGTGCATCTGAGTTTCTCCACTGCAGTCCCCAAACTCAGAAATGTTGGACTGTGTCTGCTCCCCTAGGGTGGGACGACCCTCTTCTGTCCACAGCATTAAACGAGTCAGTCTTAGATGTTGCTTGTGTTAGAAGAAATAGAGTCCCCTCACACTCTCACTGAACTCAATTTGTTCACTGCACTGAGTAAATCAATTGAATTGCCTGTTTGCCAACAAATAGCCGTCTAGTGGAGTTTCTTTCTGTGGCTTCGAAGTCTCTCCCAGTTGTCCTGAAGCAGAAACTAGCAGGGTGTTCTTCTATAAGAGTAGTTGTTTTGTCTAAAGGAAATTAGACTCAATTAGCATGGCACAAAATGAAGTGACATTCTCATCATTTTAACCTCATTATAGTAAGTGGAACTACCACAAATATTTAGTCACTGAAGCATCTATTATTATTTTTATCTCTTTGATTTTTTCATTAGTAAACCACCTGACTAAAAATGGTTACTAGAAATAAAAACAAAGTTCACTTTGTTTAACACTGTGTAGTTTTAATAGCATTCTGTCTAAGCATTCATGCAAAAAACAAAACAAAACAAAACTGTGTTTTCAGAGGGTGTGATCACCCCAAATAATTTATACTCAAACTCTTTTTTTACCTCAAAGTACTTATGTATTTATTTAACCTTGAGAATTATTCAAATTTTCTACTGAAACTGGCTATACACATAAGTCTACTTGAAAAATAATAATAATTTGATTAAATTCAGTAATATAATAACCTATAACTAAAATACAGTTTGGATCCCACTAACTTATTTCATCTTTATTTTACTCATTTTCCTTCCTTGATAGATGTTTATATTCTCTGCCACAGTTTTCATTTCTAAAATCACAACACAGAAAAGGTTATAAAATTAAGTAAAGATTAATTTTATGTCATGGAAAAAAATCCTGATTTGAAGATAATGCTAATGGTCCTCATCATTTTGCCCAGAATGGCAAGTGACTCAGATAAACTACCAGGCCAATCTGGAATTCCCAAGACAAGACATGCATTAGGTCAGGTAGGACAAGCCTCTATGATGGATTGGCTATTACTCTGAGATGAACGCAACTATAGTTTCTAGTGAGCCTGTGTTCCCTTGATGTTCTTATTGAAATTCCCGATAAGGCGGCAGTCACTTACTGAACCATAAAGGTGGCAATAACCTTGGATATAAAAAATAATAAGATATTGGGAGACATGATAATATAAACAAGGCAATCTGCATAACTTTGTTGAACCAATTTATCCCCTAGATAAATAAGAATCAAGGAACATTTGGATTCAATTGATAGACATGTAAGACCAAACTATTCTCTCAAAATGTTCTATAAATATGTAAAGGATAATATAAAAAAAAGCTCATTTTTACTATGTAAAAACAATTCGAAAAAGTAAATTATTTTTAAATGAAGGAAATGTAAACATCATTATTTATGTCTCAACCTTGCCCCCCAAATTCCCCATTGCTCCCCTACCTCTCCAAGTCTGAGAATCATGCATTATAGGAAAGTTACAAGTGGAAGTACCTTATTATTCAAGTGGAAATAAAGTCAGAGAAAATATACACTATTTTTTAACTGAGTCATTTTTTTAAGGCTGACAAGAACGGAAGCTATAGTGTGGGCTGCCTGATGCGTGATAGGTTTGCCCAATGTTCCCTTGCCTTCCCTGAGCATAGGGTCCAGGCAACTGCCTGCCTCTACAACCACTGAACAGGGAGGAAGGAGCTCACTCAGTGTTGTGGAAGCCAGCCCCGGAGCCGCACCCTTGAATCCACATACCGTCACATCCTGAACAATAGCTGGTGCCTATTTTGATACCAACAGCTAGTGAAGCAAGGCAACTATGCATTTCTCAGCCAACTAGATGTTTAAAAAAAAATTTTTTTTTCTGAGATGAGCTAATGCAGAATTAGAATAATGAAAGAATTAGAATCCTTTCTTTACTTTTATTTCTTGGTGGCAAAGGGAAAAATCAATTAACAGTGCGCCTTTATTTTCAGTCCTTTAAAGTTCTAGTTCTCCGGCGGTATTCCTCTCACCCCCGAAGTGTGGCAGATCGCACCCCCAGCACAAATCCTCCGCAGTGATATCGGATTCGACTGCTTGCAGTGGCTGCAGCGATCCTGAGAGCCATTGTCATTGTCCTAGAATCCAAAGAACAAAAATCTCAGAATGCATTCAAGATTGAGGTAAGGATTCAAAGATTTTCAAAGAAAATTGTACCAGTTCTTTCCTTTAAACATGAGGGGTTGCTTGGATAAAAGCTGGCAGGTACTTCTATAAAGAAAATTTATCAAAATCGGAGAATTGTGGACAGCTCGTTGCTGATTCTCATGGCATATCTGGATTCAGAATAAAGATAAACTCTATTAGAGAGGAAAGCAATTTTAAGAGGTGACATTTCTTAGAATTTTGCATATGAGAAAAACACAAAAGCGCATGTAAAGTATTCTCTTTAGCATAAAAGCTGAAATCACAAAGAAATCACGTTAGGACAGAAAAATCCCAGTGATCCTTATCACTCACTAGGATCCATTTGATCACCTACTGAGTAGTAGATTTGTTACCCTTATCAATTGCTCACAAAATTTATGCTAACAGTTTAATAAAACATAGGCAAATTGAAAGCCTCGAACTCTTGAGGGGAGGGTAATGGCAATGTCATCCTTAGGGCACTGATGAAAAGCAATTTTACCTGAAGAAAAGGAACAGGAAACAAGCATTCTCCCTCTGGGGACAGAGCAGGCATGTGTGCTGGGCTCTGACCTATTCAGGGGAGGACGTGGAGTCTAAACAGACCACCACCCTAGACCAGGGCCACACCAAATGTCTAATATGATGACTTAGCACAGGTACATTATAAGGGAAAGCTTAAAGCCAAGAGGGAAGAGTAGGAATTAAATTGGAACTATAGTAACCTTGGCAAATCACCCATCCCCACAAGTTAAATGCAGTATCACTAAGGAACTTGAACACTATGGATAAACTTAGAGTAACCAGATCAACTGCAAATCTCAAAAATATCCCAACTCTTCATTAGATTAACTCCCCCACCCCACATATTAAAAGCCAAGCAGAAGTATGCTCTGGCCTAGGCATAAAACTGTTTACCTTAATTGTATCTGTAAAATGCCCTTACCTTTTCCAAGCTAATCAATGAAATAAATTTCCATCCTATTTACAGGTGCCACACTCAAAGGGAGAGGAGTGTGTACAGACATGAGTCATTGGGGAGGAGGCATCTTAGAATTCCATGGAACACAGAATGAGCACCCTTATCTGTAAGTCTCACACGTAGTAGACACCTTCACCGGCTCCCATTTTGGTTAATGGTAGAACAGAGAAAGTGCCACAGCATTCGGGGGCTTCCCTCTACATACAAAAAGATTGTGATCAAGCCAATTTTTGACCCAAAACAATAATTTTTGTCTATTGTGTTAATCCCTCAAACTAAACCTCAAAAAATTTTATTAAAGAAAGGAATTAAGCCCTGGCTGGTGTAGCTCAGTGGATTGAGTGTGGGCCTGCAAACCAAAAGATAGTGGTTCGATTCCCAGTCAGGGCACATGCCTGGGTTGCAGGCCAGTTCCCAGCAGGGAGCACAGGAGAGGCAACCGCACATTGATGTTTCTCTCCCTCTCTCCTTCCCTTCCCCTCTAAAGATAAAATAAATAAAATCTTTTAAAAAAGAATTATATGTAAAAGCTGTGTATTTTTTTTACAATTGAAAAACAATCATCAGATGATTCCTGTTATTCATAAAAAGAGCAGTTATTAAGAATTGCAAGATGAATGATTAATCTCAGACTGATTAACACCCAAACTTTCAATTTTACTTGACTAACTTCATTGCACTTTTGGAATTTGAAGCCATGTTTATTGCATATGGCATTTGCAAACTATTACCCTATCTGTGTAGCTGCAAATATTTAAGATTTTTCTATGTGTGAAATCTAGAAACAATATTCCGCAGTAACATTCATTCACACTTTATTCACAAGAATGTTTAGCATGCCAAAGAGAAATGACTGCAACAGCTAACAAAAGATGCGTGATAGGCATAGAGTTGGGCTTTGAAATCTAATTATATCTATAAGCATTACATGAATTTTTAAATGTAAAATATAATGACCAAAAAAAAAAGAAACTGTGTTCAGAGAGTAAAGAGGCATTTTCCCATTGTAAGGATCACAGAAGTGTTCATGGAAGAAATGGCATTAGCGAGGAATTTTGATAGTGTGATTTGCATAATTGGGCATAGAAAAGAGTATTCTGTTTGAAGGGGAAAACATGGGCAATCTAATAAAAAAGCAAGAAATAAATCATAATTGAAAAATGACAATTTGATTGGTAATAGTAGCAGGGAATGAAGACTATGGTTTTTGTGGTAGACAGCTTAACCACTACTTGCCCAAGGAAAAAGCTGATGGGAGAGACAAGAGGGGAAAGTTCTAGCTATTGGTAAGGGGGAGAAAGTATAGTTTGAGAGTACTTTGCCAGATGAACTCATCATTCTTTGTAAAGCAAAATTCAAAAAAAAAAATATATATAGAGGGTTAGGGAGGCAGATGCATTGGTAGGATTTATGAGAGCACAAAAATTAGAAGTAAATAGTTTTGGAATGTTGGTCATAATACTGAGGTTAATGCATGGATTTCTGAAAGGCAACAAGAGAAAATATTGGGACAGGATGCATTTACCTTTGAACATATGAAAGAGGCTTTAAATGTCTTCCCTTTAGTACACAGTCACCCAAGATAAGATTGAAACAAGCCTTTCTCAAAAGTGAATGCCCTCAAAAAGTTAACTAAGATCAGATAGATGCTAAGAACATATGAGAATTGGGAAGGGTAAAGAAAGCAAAGTTGAGAGAGGGAATTATATACTAAGGGATTGTAGTTATAATTTAAAGCTTAAAGATCATGGAAGTGAGTGCTTTTAAGCAAAGGTGAGGTATGGAGGTAGGTATAACTATCAATATTTCAAAGCCCAAAGAGACCAAAGCTAATTGAGGTATACAGGGACCTGCAAGGTCAAAGAATTGAAAACAACATCTTTTTTGATCTCAGAAATATTTGCAGAATAGAGTGGGAAATTGTAATCAGGCATGTTAATGAGAAGAGCTGGCCAGATAATAACAGTATTTTTTACTTCCTTTATGTTTTTTAAATGTTTTATTGTTTTTCAATTACATTTTTCTCCATTACTCTCCATTACTCTCCCCCACTCTACCCACCCCCACCTCCCACGTTCAATTGTACCCCCCATTGTCTTTGTCCATGAGTACTTCATGTATGTTCCTTGATGACCCTTCCCCTTCTTTCTTCTTGTTATCCTTCTTCCCCCTCCCCTCTGGTTACTGTTAGTTTGTTCTTTTTTGTCCATGTGTTAAATACTATACAGTTTTAACCATTGCTATAAAAGTAGTTGGTGTGAACTTCAAAGGAAAAAGTCTTGAAATATTGAAAGGGTTAATGATAATTTCGAAAAATCGATGGAGAGCTTGGAATTTGTCCAGTTCTATCCTTTACCTTAAGAAATAGTGAATGGAGCAGGAGAAAATGGCATACTTAATGATGACTTGTGCTACATGAACTATATAATCCGTATGATAAAATTAAATAGCGAAGCAATCAGTAAAGTGTTGGTCCCAACCTTTAGAGGTTAGAGACCGTGACAGCTATTCTAACCGGAGAGTGTTTATATGGGAAGGTAATGGCTTGTTTATGACAAATATTTTGTAGGAAAGTTTAAGTGAAAAGTTAGGGGATAATATAATAAAAACTTCAAAAATAAAGAGGCTTCCTGAGCAAAATAAGGGATTAATTTGAGAGAAAGTGAACAAAGTCCACTTACAGAATGATTAGACTACAGTTGCTGATAGCAGATTGGACATACCATTTCACATACTTACCTTTTAAATACTGGATTAATTGAACAATAACTATATGCAAATTGTGTAGCACCTTTGCCATAAAAAAATCACTTGGCCTGGTGAATGCAATAAGTCTTTAAGGAGATTGAAATAATTGGGTAATGAAGTGCGGCGTGCAGATGACTTTGCTCTGAGCAGCTTCCTTTTTTAAAGTCACGACTGCGTGAGTGATCTGGGACAGGAGACATCTTAAATGGAGGTAACTGGCAGAATGCTAAAAGATGACACTGTGTTTATTACATAAAGAAAGGATGAGTGTTGGAAAAGAAATAAGTAAGGTAAAACATGTTCTTATATTTCTTATTTTTAATTGACATAAAATATAATCTGGCCCAAAGCAATAATAGTAACAATGTCCATTGTTTATAGCACTTGTAAAAGTTAATGTCACCAGGGGCAGAATGGGGGAATTATGAATATTCAGTTAAAGAGTCTGCACTACACATTTGATTTCCTTTTAAAGTAAACAAATGTTAAAAAACTATATAGCCTGTAACAAATATAGAATGATATTTAAAATTATGATCCCAGATAAATGCGCTGGAACTCCTATCTTCAGAGTTCACATGTATTTAAATTCTAATGCATCTGTCTTTTAAAACATAATTTCTACATTTACATTTTATATGATTACATTATAGGTTATATGACGGTTAGGATAATTTTTACACTGAATTTATAGTTTATTTTTCTACTATTCATAAAATTTTATTAATACACAGCCATTTCAATGTAAACAGAATAAATAATGTAAGAACAGTTCTTATCCGAGGGGATGTTTTCATCAAATTACAACCTTGTAACTTAGAAATATCTATTCGAGAGCATATTTTGTAAGATATTACCAATAAAAGTTAACTGTAGAATTAATAAGTGCTATGTTTTGTAATAAATACTGCAGAAAGTACGAGTAAAGTGATATAAAACCAATGTGTTTGTAGATAAAATTCATGATATATATATTTATATTATATGTCTATATAATTGCAGAAAAGTAAACATCAAAGATAAAGTGTCATTAATGTTTTAAATGACTAAATACATTTGTAATCACTGGAATTTCTGAAATGTTATGTACAAAGAAAGGATTATTTTTAAAAAACATTTGGAACCCATAAAATGTAATGATTTTTTAAGTTACTTAAAACTCAGTGAAAATTTTTATCGCTTTAGGGATATATAAATGAAATTAGATTATAAGGCAATACTCAGCAGTATAACATAGTCGTACGTAACAAAAAAGCAGAACTCATAAACTTAAAATGAAAATTTTGCTACTGATTTTCTAAGCATATTCCAAGCCATTTTTAAAAGTTAACTAAATCTGAGGTGTTGCTTCATAAAAAACAACTAGTGTCCATAGACACACTACACACGGATTCACTGTATGTGAATACGTTGGGGAATGCATTATGGAGGACTTCGATTATGAAATGCAAATCCCTTGGTTCTGTAGGTGACGTTACATCATAGATTCTATTAAAGCAACACACTTGAAGCCGGACTTGACTTGAAGTTAGGACTAATCTTTGAAGTCAAAGAATTTGTTTGACTAGTCAGGAAGCTACAAACCCTCAGAATCATGAGCAGCAAATTACTTTTTTCACAATTCTTCAAGAAAATGTATAGTATTTGTAATTTAACTAAAAGTTTATATAACTGTCACTAGTATAGGATAATAGATAACTATACAGAGTGAGGCAAAAAGTAGGTTTATAATTGTTCATGTGGAAAATAATAGGATAATTAATAATAATACAAAAATAAAATCTGTGTTTTGCATACTCACAACTCTATGTCTATTTTTGCCCAACCCTGTATTCAGTGAATAAAGTTGAAAAACATCCTTAAGTACATATGTGCACTCACTGATAAGTAACTAAAAAATGTTTTAACCCCTGAGGATATGCTTATTGATTTTAAAGAAAGAGGAAAGAGGGACAGAGAGACATGCTGTGAGTGACAAACATTGATCAGCTGACACCCACACGGGCTCCAACGAGGCACAGCCTAGCGTGTGCCTGACCAGAAGTCGACCCTGGACTTTTTTCATGTACCAGAAGATGCTCCCACCAACCCAGCCACCCAGCCGGGTCAAGAATGACAATTCTTTAAAAAAATGAATAAATATCACCATATTTGCTTTTTTAATGAAAAAAGATTATACACTTTTACCCACAAGGATTCAAACACATATCTATATCATAATGTGCGGTGTTTATTTTAAATGCTTATGCTTTAAGGAAAAATTGCAAACTATGGCCTTTCTTTTGTTCCCACACAATTCTAAACATGGAGAACAACTGATTTAACCCGTGTGTAATCAGTCACAGGTAAGACAGACAATGAAACTGAACTAGTCACTTTAATGTTGCAACGCGATGGCAGCAATAATAGGAAGAAATAAAAATAAATAAATCTGGTGCTAAACAGAATAAGTAGATAATTTCAAGGCAATAGTTACATGAGACTTAATAATTTTAGATGTATTTTCATATTGATATAGAAAAATGTAAACTGTCAAATTAGTTTACATGTATAATCTCAAAATATTCAGAGATCTTACCCAGAATAAAATTGACTAAAAATTTCAGAATCTGTTCAATGTTCTATTTGAGCCATAACCTAGTTATATTTAATAGTTTTAAAATCTTCACTAATTTGAATACATATAGGACAAGTACCTATGAAGCAGGATGGACAACACTAACCATTTTTATCTTTTACATTATTATTTTAAATAGAATATTATACAATTTCAAAATTAATACTATCACATTATCAGTAATAATAATGTATATTTTTAACATTATACTTGAGTGAATTTAGTTAACTTTTTAGGATTCCTTAAACAGCAAATAGACTTTATTTTTCTTAGGTTTGTACACCCATTTTGGTCATTTAGTTACAAAGATAATAGTTTCTGTGAATTTGAGATATAGATCTTTTACAAAATGTCTGCCTGTGCAGTTCCATTGCATTGTGCCTGATATTTAGTATTTTCTAGAAATATATAAAAAAATTTTTGTTCCTGACTTCTTGTGAACCCTTAGATATACATCTAACTGCATTTGGGTTCCTGTTGCTTAAACTTCTTTGTGTTCTTCCTTGTCACTTCTAAAATGCCCTTTTTGTATTTTAAAAAATACCTTTTTTAACCTGGCTTAAAGTTGGCCTTATTTTCCTAATTTGGGTCAATGCATCCATTTCTGTCAGTTTAAATGGACCCTTTTTTTCCCAGGTGAAGAGGCACCGAGCAGACTCTGGCTTATACGAACAATTTTCAGGTCAGTCTTTTCTCAGAAACCCATCCTGCTAAATGCCCTAAAAATTCATCTTATGCTTCAGAGGGTCCACATACTGTCATTGGCAACATTCTAGGAAAAAAACTTCCTTTTTATGTGTGTGTTATTTTATCCAAAATCAAAAATAAATATCATGTTAATTTATAAAGGAAATATCTAAAACAAAAAATATATTAGCAAAATTATTATCAGGTAAAACAACTTTCATTTCCCTTCCTTTGTTTGCCCAACAAGTATATAAATACTTAATATTTTCATGGCAATGTGTTAGGTACAGACACAAAAAGATGAAAAAGTGAAAAGCACTCACTCAGATCTTGGTGTAAGAGCTGAGATTAAATATACGCACAAGCATACAAAATAGAAGGTCATACAACATAAGAGAACAGTATATATTACCTGTGGAAACTGATCCACAGATGGTAGGGATCAATACCTTTCTTATACATTTCAGTTTTTGAGTATTGCTCAGGTTCCTATGTATACTTTTAGCAGGCAGCCCACCATCTCCTCCTATGGGGAGCTCCTTTCACATAAATTGCTAAAGAAACAAACCTTTCATGGCCTAAAGAGGCAGAAGTTAACTATTTGGTATGACAACTCTTTTCAATTCTAAAAGTTATCATTTATAACCAGTCAAATTATTACTTTGTAAGCACAGCATGCGTTGGCTGTGATTCAGTGACAAGGCCTGGGTATTCTAAGCAACGTGCAGGAGATGAAGCAGTAAGTCCTGGTGGTGACAGTGATTAATAGCACTTTTTTGCCCAAGTTTTTCAGGGAAAAAATAAGGGTGTGCATTATACGTTGGTAGTACCTGAAATACCTAGTATCTGTTCTTATGTTTTGTAATTATTTGTTACCTAAAATTTCTTGCACCATAATATGTTCAAAAATAAATGTTAAAATTCCTTTACAATACAAAAAATTAAGTAGCTAAATATAAATAAATAAAAATTGAATTAAAAATTAAAGTGAAAGATATTTTTTTCTTGAAAGTTTGGGCCAAAAATATGGTTGCACATTATATGTGGCAAAATACATACCTTTTACTGGATGTTTTATTTTCAATTTTTATCTTCAATATCTTCATTTTGAATTTTTCTGTCATTTAATTTTAAGAATAAACCTCTCACTTACAGATTAAAAAAAAAGAGAGAGAATGCAGGGCCAGAGGTTCTAATCACACGTCTACCTCTGTTACATTGTGCTCTCAGTCTGCAATCCATTTTGCAGATTCTTTTTCCTACCAAGCCCCCTTAATTGTTGTTCCCAGGCTTCCTCCTAACTCCCTTCCTTCTGACTCTCTCAAAAACAGGACCTGTCAGATCGGAGCTTTTGATCATACTAAACACACTTGCCAACATCAAGCTCATCCCCAGAAGCACTTGCTGTCAGGAGGTTGCATTCCAGGAAACTACCTGCTAAACTGAGACATCACAGCTCATTACATTACTACTGCAGCATTTAAAGCTCCCAATGACATTTGATTATAAAATGAAATGCTGCTGTACACGTTTTAAAACAAATGCAAAGCATATACAAAAATGGTCAACTGACCTAAACCAAATCTAAAAAATTGTCCAAAAATGTCCTAAAGAGGCCCAAGACAAACTGGATGAATTTGGCCAGCTCAAATTCTGCTGGCTTCTATACTTATTCTCTTTAAAATTTCTTAATCTGTGCAATTTCTTAATCTGCGATGGCAGCATTGGGGCCATTAGCATCTACCTACACAGCCTTGAGGCGCATCATTCATCCTGAAGGCCACAGGCACAACAAAAAGCGGGAAAGCGTGGGTATCTGACCATGGGCCTTCCTGACACCCCACGACTCATCTCATTTAATAAGCACATATCTGGTTACTTAAAGGATCTGTTACTTGCTCAATATTAAGACAACATCTGCTGAAAATACCAAACTACGTAAAAGGAAAACAGCTACCTAATCTGCCACTTCAGTTACCTGACTTGTAACTAGCTAGAAGCTGGAAGAGGTCTCATGAGTTCTAAGACCTATTTCTTTCCCTGTCGCCTTAACACATACGCAAAGGCCTCTTCCACCACAGGAAAGAAAATTGTCCCTTAGAGTAGAAACTGGTTAAAAACGATATACTCCAGTGATCAGAAAAAACAAAAAATAAACATCATGTCTTCCCCCCACTCCATTAACTCCTGTCGGCCTTTCCCAATCACAATCAATCGTCACTGTTTTTACCATTTCTACGGCCAGTGCAGCGAGAGGAGCGATGGCCGGGAGCACAGGGACACAGCAGTGAGTAATGGAGCAGTGAGGGGTCGCCTGGGAGAGTGCCGGAGAGAAGGTGTGCATATTTTAGACCAAGAAACACCCTACCAGAAACAATTCTCAAATATGCAATAAATTTTACTTGGTACTAAGCTCTGTAATTCAGGAATCCCTCCCAAGAAAAGTTTTCGTCATTCAGTTCAATCGCAGTTGATAGATTCACAGAGAATTTATCATTTACACCACTTATAAAAAAGTAAATAGACTTGAATCCTTTGAATCTGAGTGGAACTACATATGCAAGAGTTCTTTTCTTGGCATCTCGTTTACACTGAGCGTGTAGAAATGATAGGCTATCTTCTTGCTCACAGTCATGTGTCTGCACATTCAGGTCCCTACCCAGAGGGTACAGAACATGCACACTATGTGGGTACTTACCAAAAAAAGTAGTCATTAGGATGAAGTTGGCACTGATATTTTTTTAAAGATTTTATTTATTTTATCTTTAGAGGGGAAGGGAAGGAGAGAGGGACAGAAATATGAATGTGTGGTTGCCTCTCCTGCGTACTCTGCTGGGAACTGGCCTGCAACCCAGGCATGTGCCCTGACTGGGAATTGAACCGCGATCCTTTGGTTCACAGGCCCACGCTCAATCCACTGAGCTGCACCAGCCAGGGCTTGGCACTCATATTTTTAATTGGTGATGTTAACTATGTACAAACAATATTGCTCCAGCTTACTATTAACATTTTTATGAGTTTCTAGTTACATGGATTAAAATTTTATGGGGCTGTTTTCTGTTCCCCCATGTGACATTAGATTATTGTTTGGTATAGTTTATATCCTCATGACTGCAGAGGTCTTTTAACCAAACAGCACACATTCATGTAATCAGTGATGACTTCTTTATTTAAGAGCCTGTACACTCATCAAATCTGTTCCAAGCATTGTTAGAAAAAAATATTTCTGCAAAATACATAAGGTGTTCTGCAAATTCATCAACAAAGTTGTCTTAAAAATGAAGAAAATATTTATACTTCATCAGCACTCTCATTGCAAGGGTGTGAATAAATTTTGAATACTGTTAGAAACAGGTTTTCTGGCTTCTCCATATTTATTACTTTGGAATTTTTAAATTTATGTTTAGTTGAAGAGCATTTCAGTACACATTTACAGCTTTCTAAGTTAATCTATCAGTACACAAAAAATAAAGTCTACTATAGAACTATATTGACATTAAAAAACAGAAGAATATTTTTTACAATCCTCAGCAGTTAAAGAATGAAGCCAGAAATGTAAAGATTAGGCATTTGACTACATGGAAATCAGAAACTCGGTGCTAAAAATAGAACAGTATTATAGACATAAAAGGCATATTTAAGGGTTTTTTGTTTTCTTTTTTACTTTTTCCTTGGTAACCCATTATGAATTAATTATGCAAAATTAGTACCAACATTGTTTTCTTTTTTCTGTATAAACTACAACTCACTATGGTTTCATAGGACACATTTAAAGTTTCACTTCCCCTTATGCCTAAATTGTTTTATTTTCTTTTTAAAAATGTTGGTAGTAAAGAGGAAACTATATACAAGCATTTTACAAGTTGTCTTAATTCTGCAGTTCATGGTACAGAGCACATATGTACAACCTTGGGACAGACGAGGGCCTCACTGCCCTTGACTTCTCCCAGAGGGACGCTCAGGGGCCTGCGTGCCCTGGAACTTGCATATCTGCAGATGTGTGGAAACCAGCGCTATGGATTCTCAGGTCACAGGTACAGAACAAGAGGTTCCAGAAAGGGGCTATGACGAGTGTGACAATATTTCAGGTCATTTTTATATAAAAGATTTACTATATATAATTAATTTGTTTCTATATAATGGCATAATATTATAAAAACTAACTTAAAGATCAAGAATGTTTAATTGGTTATTGGTTACTACAAAAATAAAATTCACTGAGCAACGATTTTAATTCCCCATCATGTTACACGTGCATCCATATACACAATTACAAAAATACTAGTGAGGTCAGTGAGTTGATTATGTGAAAATTAATGATCAAAACCTGATAACATGTTCAAGTCACATTATATAATTCAATATTCTACATCAAATTATTAATTGCAAGCAAGGAAGAATTGTACATGTGTTCTTCCTAATGATGTTATATACCGTCCTGAAAGTTTGTGTGTGTGCTTCAAACTTTTAGGAGCAAATATTTGTCTATAGTAATATTTTGCCAATATTAACATATGTAAAAATCAACTGATTGTTTGAGAAATGGTGAAGTTTAAATGTCAAATTGCAAAAAGCTTCAAGTAGCAAAACTGGGACAGCATCTCCACAGTCTTTACATCGGCAAACTCAGTGAGAAGACAAGTAACCTAATTAAAGAATGAACAAGTATGTGAACAAGCCCCTCATAAATGATGATATACAAATGACCTGTGAGTACATAAAATGTTTTTCACTTCTTTAAACCAGTGAAATGCAAAGAAAAATACAAAAAGATAATATTATAGTGATTTAAGGTAGCTTAAATGTTATCTTTAATTTAATCTTTATTGTATTATTTTCTATTACCATTTATTTTCCTTATTCCTCCTACCCCCACCCCCAGCAATCACTGTTGTTCTTTTTCCTCTCTGCTCAATCCCTCCACCCCCACACCTCCCCACATGCCATGTGTTGGTGAGAATGTGGAACAACTGAACTTATATAGCTGGTGAAAATGTAATTTGTTTAATTATTTAGAAATCTCTGTGATGCTTTCTGATAAAGTTAAACACATGCCTATACTCTCTGACCCAGGAATTCTACCTCGAGGCATGAGATTATTTTATTTTTCTTTTTACTTTAAGTCATAGACATCAGTGACATACCCAGAACAAAACCTCACGTGTCTTTGAGCTTTTTTCTGGCCTTTCTTCTACACCATTTTAATTCATAAGCTCAAGAGTATAAATTTTATCAAAATAGCTATTTAAAAACTGGCTCTTAATTTTAAGTACAAATCTTTTGTAGGTATCAATTATTAATTTTCTTTATTAATCATAACTTTAAAAAACAATATTGGGGTAATCAAATTGAAGGCATATTGTGTACACGACTGAACAGTATAACAGCTCAACAGAATTTTAATATAATTTTAAAAGTCTCTCTAGGGCATCGGAGAAACACTTATCTAAGTATAAATCACAGCCACATACAAATCACAGCCAAACTTCTGACAATATTTTTTCTATACCATTTCTCTGCTTTCCTACACCGTAGCTGCTCAATAATATTCTCTTCTTCCAAATTACAAAAAGTACTCCAATAAACTCTGTTAGATGTAAGCAGGCCTAGGAGGAATGAAAATCACCAGGCGAGAAAATGGCACCATGAGCAGCTGCCTGCAGACCCTACCCAGGAAGATTGGGGTCCGGGGTTGGCTTATCCGGCCTAACGGGATGCAGCGTTCACCCAGCAACCAGCTCTAGCCAATCAGACTCTAATACGCCAACCGCAGGTTTTTGCGTTTAAAAATCCTCATCTAAGAACAACTGAGTGTGTCCTAACCTCCCTTGCTTGGCTCCCTAACCTCCCTCTTTTGGCTCCACTTTCCCTGTTATTCCCGCCAAATAAACCCTGCTCTCCTTAGCTCGCTGCATCCTTCTGGTTGTTTGAGTGACTCTGACCTAATACACTCAGCCAAAATACTTTTCAAATCCTCCTCTGCCTCTGCCTCCCTCTTCCCCTCCCCGCTTCCGTCTTGCTTTCTCTCCAGTATTCTCCCATGCATGATTTTATCCTCCTAACCTTTGTGCCTCCGTGCATTTTCATTTCCCAAGCCCCTTTCACTTAATGATGGGCAGAGTGGCACCCATGAACGTTTTCATAGTATCTGATTGATTGGATGCACAAGCGTAATTCAAGCCATAATGACAAAGATTGAATTAGCAATAGACTTGTAGACTTCTTGACACAACTGTTAGGAGTTTCTGGGTGTTTCCTATTTCCTCCAAAGAGATCACTGAAAGAGAAAGGCATTACAAGTCTGTCTATATTTGTAAATACTGCAGCTATGTTTCATCAATGTGGAAAAAAGGTAAACAGCTAATGTAGTAAGTAAAAGGAAGTGCTGAGTCCATCAACTCTAAGTTCTACCTACTAATGGACCATGAATTCTTAAGTTAATTTTAAAAATCTATTGTACAAACAACAGAGTTGAAGGCTATTGTTTGCAATAAAATGCCTCCTGTAGAAACTCTTTACAATACGGACAAATCACGATTGAGCAGTAAGGTACATTTCCTAGGAAAGCAGGAGAGTGTGTAAGGCATAAGACGACATGGTTCAAGGAAAGACAAAGTGTGAGGGGAAATGATAAATCCCTCCATAAAAGTCTGAAGGAGTGAGAGGAAAATAAAGGGAAAGGTCCTGTAGTATCTTGTATTTATAATACAATAAAATGACTAGAGAACTTAATGAAACAAGTACTAAAATATTCTTTCTTAATCATCAAATGAATATTAGAATTATATGTTAACTTAAATTCATATCAAATAGTCCACTTTAAACATTGGACAGTTTCTGTATAGTCTCATTTTGTATAATCTAAACATAATTTACAGGTATGGTTTTAATATTTTCTCTCTAAAGTGATAGATATCTAAAAAAGCTTCAGTAACAGGCCTTTAATTATCACAATTATGTAATAATGAGGAAAAATTAACCTATCTAAATTAACCTGTGTTTATCATTTAGTGGCAAGAGTTTAGCTTGAATATTTGAAAACGTGCTCTGTTAGAACAAGATAAAAGTAATTACACTTGTGTGTTAATGAGCAAATTAATTTTATGTGGTCAATATTGTTTTAAACCTCACAGTTAATTATTTTATAGGCACAAGAATTTTTTAAAGAGAATGGCATGCTATATTTTACTTGATAGCTGAAATATGGTAATTGTTGAATTCTCAAGTGAAGCTTTTATGGAAATACATTTTGTTTCATTTTGCTGCAGTCTTTAAATAATTTAGATTGTGTTTATACAATAAGAAAAATTTCAGTTAATGTATGTAATTTTCTCTTACTACCTGATAGAAGAAATCAAACTTTTGGGTACATTTCACTGAATGATTTTCTAAATAGCCTGAGGCTGACTTGCATATTTAGAATAAAAGAAATAAAGAATAAATTTCACAAGCATATACTGATACTGGTATGATTATATTTATCTAGTAGTAAAAATATACAGATTCATAGGTATCCTAATTTTAAAATGAATTTTTGGTCTTAAGAACATGCAGCACCATTTACTTCCTAAAATTTATCACAACCATTTATTGCATTCATAAAGTTGATAAAGACTAAAATTTCTACATTACAATATTAGTAGCCTAAAGATGTTGTGTACCTTTTCTTCTTCCAGTCTTGGCAATGAGTTTGGCCCCTTGTCTTAAGTATCTAAATTGGACAAAATATATTTAATGACTATTTGCAGATGATGGACAACAGGAAGCATAGGCTACTGAGAAACAGGAAGCTATGACACTGAGGAAAGAAAAGTGAGGTGAACCCTAAGATTGTCCAGACTACATGCCAGGGGGCACATTCTCGCTTACCTCAGGGGCAGGAAAGAAATCAATAGAGTGTGGACACTAAAGATCAATAGAGTGAGTCTTACTACGTTGAGGAGACACCATTCAGAGTTCATGGCTAAAGCCACAGTGGTGGGATATATTTCTGCAGAGAGGAAGGTAGTGAGGAGAGAGCTTCAAAACCTACAGTCCCTTGAAACCCCTGATATCTCTGTTCAATACTAAGATATCGATATATAGGAACTAACCCCACAAGGTGATGCAATGGGGTGACTGGTTGACAGCTGAATGATTCCCAGAAGTAAAAAGGGTGGGAATTATTTCTGTCCCCACCGGATCAGGGAGTCTTCATTAATCAAATGCAATACTTAATCGAAATCTAAGAAGGGTCACATTTAAGAAATGGAGACAAATTACTCAGAGAGTAAATGTTACTTTTTAAAATCTTAATAAAATATTAAAATAAGCTTCAAAATTTTCACATAGAACTGAAATAGCATAACAACCAACCAGAAAAAAAGAACCAACTGTCTATGAAATGAAGTCTAAAAAGTTCAAAGGCATTCAACAAGAAGAATAATGTTACTGATTATTCTGGGACGTAGAAAATGTGAAAATAACTTGTAGAATAGAAAGAAACCCCAAAGTGGTGGAATAAGCAGACAAATACAATTAAGCAGGTGTTGAAGTAAAATCAAGATTTTTTTAAAAATACATAAAGATAATAAAAAGGGAAATAAAAAATATCCATTTAGAGATTATGAGGTCTATCCAGAAAGTATCCACCCATGTACTATGAAACATAGACACATTTATTGAAGAAGTTACAAGAAACATTGTACACAGGACAATGATGCCTCAGCCCCCTTCAGAGTAGGCACCTCGGGGCCTCACGCGGATCTTTATTGATTGCAGCACATGCACTCTCCACGTTCTCAGGTGTTCTGCTTGTCGCAGGCCTTCCAGAACATGAATCACTTTTAACAGATTCTCAACCCTTTTGAAATGTTTGTGCCACACTTTTATTTGTGCTGCACTCATTGCATCATCCCTGAAAGCCTTGTGAATCATGCAAATGGTTTCCAAGGAGGAATGTTTAAGCCTAACACAAAATTTGATGCAGACTCGTTGCTCTACCCACTCAGTCATTTTGAATGCAGTGGTCACACAGTACGCATGCTCACTCAATGGCATCTACCACCCCCACTGCCTAGTACAGTGAAGTCATCACTGTTCACGCATGTGCATTCCAGTCCACTCTCCTTGGCTGCCAGGTTACGTCAATGTTAGGCAAACCGTTCTCCTTATATTAACAATGCTTGGGCTTTTTCCAGACAGGCCTCATGGAATATTATTCATCCTTAAAAAGGAAATATTGCCATCTGGGACAATATGGATGGACTTAAAGTTCATTATACCAAGTGAACTAAGTCAGACAAAGAAAAACAGATGCTATGATCTCTCTTATATGTGTAACTAAGAAAAATGGGGAGAGAGAGAGATCGGTAGGGTATGGGATGGGCAAAATGGGTGAATGACTTAATATTTTTAGTGTAAATAAATTGATGAAAACTTACAAAAAGAATTTAAAACAATATGAATTGTAAGTGCTAAACATAAATGTATAAATAAATGAAAAATCCTGTAGAAAATGGAAAAGGCTTGCTAAATCTTAATTTTACCCAGTGACACTCTTGTCCGACTTCTGAGCTACAGAACTGTAAGATAATAAATTGGCATCCTTTCAAGCCACAGAAATGTATGGTAATCTGTTAAAACAGCAACAGAAAAGTAAAACAGGATATTTCATAAAGGTCATTATGCTACACCCAAGAACCCTTGTATATAAATCCAGTAAAAACCCCAGCCGAACCCCAGAGTAGACAAGTGCTGAGCAGATGATAAGCAGCCTACCTGAGACCAAAATGTTGGAAGAGAGGGTCCAGCTCCCACCCTTGCCTGAGGGGCACAGTTTGTAGTTTGAGTCTAGCCAAGGTAACTTTCTACAAAAGAAACAACGACTACTTTTCAGTGGAATAGCAGAATATCCAGAGTCTCTTCAGAATATGGTTTACAAAACTGAAAATAAAATCCAAATTTAAAAGGCATATAAATTTTAAAAAATAATAACATGAGTCATACTAAAGGAAAATATAATCAAAGAAGACTGACCATGAGAAAATTCGTATGTGGAATTAGCAGACATTTTAAAGCAGCTACTACTATGTCTATACTGAATGAAGGAATAAGTGTCGCCATAGTTAATGACTATAAAGGGAATCTCAGCCAAGAAGTGGGAACTATAAAAATAATGAAATGGAAGGTGGGAGAAGGGACAAAGTGAGAAAGAAGGAACTGAAGCCATGGTGCTACACATTAGGATTGTACACGCAAAATACGTGTGCAGAGCGCTCCCTGAATAGGGAGGGGCACTTTCGGAAAAGAACCAACATGCCGGGTCGGGAGAAACTAGTGAAGTACCTCGCCCGTCCTTACTCTCCCTTTCTCCATCTCCAGCTGGGTTACCAAGGTGAAGGTGGCTGTGGATTTTATCCACGCGCATCACACTTCCAGACACAAATCTGGGAGAAGAGTGAAGAGCAGATCTATATTGCAAGAAATACTACATCAAAAAATTCTCTTTTAACTTAAATAAGCATAATCTTTTTTATATATTAGAAATAGTGTTTCTGTGCTGTGTATCACTTTTTATGTGCTTTGACATCTTTTAAATATTATTCACTTGACTACTGGTAAATGAATATATTTAGTTAGGAAAAGTGTCTTGTTACATATATAATTCTATCTGTCATAATTTAGCTGTATTGCATATAGCTACAATGTGCATGCAGTACTAAAAATAAGTTTGCCATGATGATTTCTCAAATTTATAAAGTAAATTTAATTAAAACCTTATACTAAGTTTAAAAGATTTATGTCATGCTCTTATTTTCTCACATGTGTCAGTGAATTTATGAGAATTTAATATGTATGACATTTTTATATTATATTGTTTATATTCTATTAATATATAATTTATATGTAAATAGTGCTCATTTTTATAAATTTTCTTTTTGTGTTTCCATTCCTCCCCAAGTCTCTTCTGACCCAATGGAATTTTTTTTTAAATTTTGATCCTCTGAACAACCATATGTCTTTTTTTTAGTTGATGTTTTTATTTATGTCAAAACAGTGTTTTGGTATGTAATCCTTTCAGGTCTGCCATGTGCCTTTGAAAGCTTCATTAATTCTTTTAGGCCACTAGCAAATTACTACTTCAGTGCACCAAATGGTCCCCTTGTCACCTGAAATAGTTTATGCAGCTTCTGAAATAGTCCAATTGCTCTAAAAAAATTGCTTACTGCTGAGAGACTGACTTTGAGAGAGAATAGCACAATTCATGTTACATTATTACTTACCAGAGATTCAGTCCAGTCTCTGTGTTAGGAGGGAGCTGAGGGAATTTGTGGCAGAATCCATGAAAGTCTCCATATAAACAGTAAATATACATCTTTGCCAAAGAAAGCAGAATGCCATTTACCGCCATGAGAATAAGGCCGGCAGGTGTGCGTCTAGGAATAAAGACAGAAATCGCATGGAGGCTCCCCTCAGCTGTGCAATGACTTGAATACTGTTGGACGCGGGGCAACAGATGTTTTTCAGAAAAGCGATAAAAACGAAATATAGTTAAACTCAACAGGTCTGAGTTGACTCCCGAAAGTCAAACTTGGAATGTCACCTGTGATGAAGGGAAATTGAGAATCTTTCAACAATGTAAGCAACATAATTAACACAATTTAACTCTTTGAATAAACAGACCTGTGGCATATAAATGAAGAATTTCTAAAATGCAAATTAATAGTTGATTGTTTTGTGCGATATTTATCCTTCAATTGCACAGGATATTATTTTCAATCACCAAACTATCCTCCAAATATTTATTGAGTTTAGTCAGTAGTGTTTAAATCAAAGTAACATCTGCAAAGAAAAAAGACATACGTTCTGCCCTAGAGAATCTTCCTGTTTAGAAAGGGCAGATAAAGCTCTTTTATTAATAAATATAATTTGAGATAAAATTGCTAAATGTGATTACTATTTTATTATCTAGAAGTACGGTCTTTGTTTGGAACTCACGTGAGTGCCCTTCCTGTTATATCTACTTCTCTCAAAACAACATTGACTTATTGCAAAAAAACATTGACAATATTAATACTAACAGTAAGAAAAGCCTTCTAGGTAAATAAGAAAAAAGTCTTTAGATTTTGCCACTGATTAACAGACGTTAAATGTGCTCAGTTGAAATAAGACATATAGTTTATACTAGGGTTTGATATAGATCAACTAATTATATTTTCTAATTCCTACAACTTGTCTCTATAGTCCAGGGGTGAATTGAACAATTCACAGATTATACATTGCTCAAAGTTATCCTCAGCTGTATCCATGTCTTTCAAGGTTTATCTATCAATTAATTGATTTATCATCTATCTATCAATCACTTACATATTTATGGAAATAAAACAAATTAAATTTAGTGCATTAAATTATAATTTTGGAAAGATACAAGAGAAAGTTGAAACACATGATTAAAACTCAGATCCAGTATTATCAAGACAGCCTTAAATAGAAGCTACATAATTACATGAAAATGACCAAACTTTTACACTAAGTTGTTTTTTCACTGAATAATGTACTTTAAAACGTTATTCCTAACAGCTCTTACAATCTAGCTCATTTCTTTTGAAAATAACAGAATAATAATTTACCACAATTTACTTAACTATACACACTTGATAATTTTGTTGTATAAAAGTGATTATCATTTGTATTAATCATAAGCAGTATTAATGAATATCCTTATACATATGTCCATCAAATAAATGTAAGTATATTCTGCAAGTAAATTTAATGTTTTCACAGGGGATTTATACATTTTCAATTTGGATAAATATTGACAAATTTCCCTGAATAAACTTTAAATATTTTTACACAACTTTTAATATTATGTAAGAATTCCTGCTTCCCCACACTCTTGGTAATATGGGTGATCACCAGAAATAATTTAGTTTGAAAAAAATTTCTGAACACATTGTTATTTGCCTCTTCATCAAGAAACTATTCATGCAATTTCATAAATACGCTACCCTGTAAAAACTTTATTTTCTGTCTTCTATCTTTGTTAAGCAGTAGCAATAGAAAAAAAAAAAAAAAGAAAGAAAGAAAAAGGAGCCCAGGTGAAACCAACACAGGCAATCTGACACGAAAATATCAAAGCCACCTGTGATCGTAACCAGATTATCTCATTGGGAGATGGAGTTCTCGGATCAGGGGTGCCCTTAAAATCCTATACAAAGCTCAACGGAGGTAAGTTAGCTCCACTTCTAAGAGCACAGCTATTAGGGGGTCAAATGCTGGGATGGCTGTCATTTAAACGGCAGCACCTGACAAGCAAAGGACTTGGGCACCTTCCTCTCAGTGACCATCCTGCCTTTCTTCCTGCAGGCCTCTCATACTTCTCCCTGCTCCAAATCTATAGTTTAAACGTTGCTTCTATATTTTCTACTTGTTTTTTAAGTTATTTTAAATCTTTTTCACATTTTTATTGTCGTTCAAGTACGTATTAAGTTTATTTGATAGTATCACCCACACAAGTCACCGTCTTTATACTCTCACAAACATAGGTTGTTGAAAGATTAGTTCCATGACAGTTCAAATTGTTTCCACCAATCTAGCCTGTAAAAGAAAATAATGACAACAAATAATAGTTGTCTTTTGCTCAATACTGCCTCAGAATAGCTCTTTTGAGTGAGGGTTATATATTCAGTGCACATTTAATTTGACAAGATCAGACTTCAATTGCTTTTCTGAGCAGTCTTGATTACAACTTATTGTGCTAAACTGTTATGCCTAACTGTGTAATCGAATACACTATCAACTGTCTTTTCTTTCTGAATCATGTCAATGCCATATGAAAAGTGGCTAAGTATGCAAGTACAAATGTAAGCACTCTATTTGGGAAATGCACACTTGATTTCCCACCAGCCTTTCCACCGGAATCTGATCAAATAAAACTTCAAACCCAGAGCTGAGCAGACAAAGTGGTGTATGACGTTAGCAGAGCATTACAAAACACCGCAAAGGCAGACAGAGAAGTCATGTCAAATCCTGGCCATGCATGCGATGGGTATGCAGCCCGACGTGTAAAGGATGAGTCCCTAACAATGGATCTACTGGAGTAGCACTGCTGACATCCACAGCATACTCCAGTGTGTGAGTTCTCCAGAATTAAATCAGGCTCTCTTTCCCATGATAATAGGTACTTGGGTTTTCACCGAGAGAGTCTAAGACTTCAATATTTGAGGTTTAAGTACATGTCCTGAGTTTTTTATCTCCTCAGTGACTCCTATGAATTAATTTCGTGTAAGCTAATGGTACAGAATAAACGAAAGCCCTGCAAGGCACGTTTAATGTATGACAGCGTCCATGTGAACTGTTGTCAGGTCCACTGGAGGGAGCAACCACTCGCAATTTCAAAGATGCAAAAATAAAGAGGGTGCCATTAGTCATAATGTCTACTTATTACTTCCTCTCTATTAAAGTTACATTCTTGTATTTTTAAATTATATTTGCAAATTTAAGCAATAGACTTTTTTGAACAGTCACTGGGGATATGAAAGTCACCCCAAAAGTCCTGTAGAAAGCGTGATGCCTATTTTCAAGAGACGGCTTTTCCAGCAGCCTGGAATGACATTGAATTACCTCCTGAGCACTGGGTCAGGAGAGCATGGCAAATCTGAAGGTGCCACTGTGTTGTGAGAAGAGAATGGGTTTGTAAGTAAAGAAAACTGATTTCTACAACATTTGACAGCATAATTTTACATGTGACTGTGTGAAGTCCTCCACATTTCTAGTTCTCAGATGTATTCACCTAAATATCAATAACTTTTCAGTTTTTCCTACCTCTGTGACAATTTTACTTTACACATATCTCTATGAGTGTAGAGATTTTGATATGGATCCCATTTTATGTCTCAAATAGTGGCAAAGACTACACTCAGTAAACATTAGTTTTTTACAAAGTGTTAAATGTTGGCAACTTCACTAAAACAAAATAATTTATGAAAGAATCTACTTGTGATATCTTCCACTGTTACAAGACAAATCCAAGAAATAGATTTATACACATTTATTCAACCAATCTTTGGCAAAGGGGAAAAGGTGACTCAATAGAGGTGTGATAACCATTTCAACCAATGGTGTCGCAGCAACTGGACACCCACATGCAAAATAACATCAGTCTGGACTCAGACCTTATTTCTATCACAAAATTTAACTCAGAATGAGTTGCAGACCTCAGATAAAGACAAAACTATCAAAATTCTACAAGATAAGATAGGAGAAAATCTAGGTCTCTTATGTTGGATTATGATTTTTTTAGGTACATGGTGGTGATTCATGAAACAAAACAATTAAAATGTACTTTGTTAAAATAAAAAAAAAAATGTCCTACAAATGATACTATTTCCAGAATAAAAAGGCTAATTACCAACTGGGAGGAAAATTTGAAAAATATATTTTTGATAAAATCAAACCTTGAGAACACCCAATGTCAGCCAGGATGTAGAACAATAGGAACTTTTATGCATTACTGGTGGGCATGCAAATTGGCACAGACAACTGTGAAGAGTTTGGCAGCTTTTACAAAGCTAAACAGGCTTACCATACGGCCCAGTGACCGTGGTCCCACATATCTGCGTGAATGGGACATGAACTTATGTCCATGGAAAAACCTGCACACAGATTGTTTATAGCAGATTTATTCATAATTACCTAAAATTGGAAGCTACCAAGATGCAGAAGAATGGTTAAGCCAACTATGGTGTATCCATACAATCAGTGGTGTTTAGAAATAAAAAGAAATGATGGAAGATGATTTGACTGTGGCTGGTGAGCACACAATACAGTATACAGATCATATATCATAGAAAGGTACACTTGAAACCTATATAATCTTATTAATCAATGTCACCCCAATAAATTTGATGTAAAAAAGAAAGAAATGAGCCCTGACCGGGCTCAGTTGGTTGGAGCATCATCTTGTACACCAAGAGGTTGAAGTTTTGATTTCTGGTCAGGGCACATACCGAGGTTGCCGATTCATTTTCGACTGCTGGCATGTATGCGAGGCAAGCAATAGATGTCTCTCTCTGTTTCTCTCTCTCTCTCTAATCAATGATTTTTTTTGTTTTTTGTTTTCTTTTAAAGAAATGAGATATCACATCCAAAACTACATGGAGAAAATTTAATGAACATGGCTACGTGAAGGGAGCCAGTCTGAAAGGCTACCTACTGTGTGATCTCAGTTATGTAAGAGTCTGGGAAATGGCAACATTGTAGAGGAGAAAGGCCAGTGGTTGCCAGGAGCTTGAGGGAGAGGAAGGAGGGCAATGAACAGGTGGAGCACAGACAATTTTTACTGCAGTGAAACTAGTCTCCATAGTAGGGTAAAAACGGATATATACATTATGCATTTGTCAAAACTTAGAAATACGAAGAATTAACACTCAAATAAAATATGGACTTTAGTTAAAAATAATGTATCAATATCACTTCCTCAATTGCAATAAAGTTATCACATAAAATTCAAAATGTTAATAATGGGAAATTTTGTGTGAGGATGAGAGGGGGATTATGGGAACTCTGAACTTTCTGATCAATTGTTCTGTAAACCTGAAACTTCTATTTAAAAAAAATAAAGCCTATTTAAAAATACATGCATTCTATTAAGAACTCTTGGAGGAAAATTACCTCAAAGCACAATATACAAGAATAAGCAGCAATCTAAGGAGTATGTATTGAGTTTTTAAAAAATCCAAAACAGTGAAACCAGAGAAACTCTAATTTACCAGATTAGTAGCAAAAGACGTATAATTCAGGCTTTTCCATCTACAGTGCTTTTTGTGCTGATATAAAAAGACTGCTGCAGAGAGAAACAGGGGATTTGTGCAGAGAGAACAAAGCCCCGTGAGTTCATCACCTTCACGAATGTCTTCTAACACTCGAAGAAACTAAATATGTCGCGGATTATTCAGATCAACACTGAAAATCAGCGTACTCCCAGAGCTTATGTCCCTGTTCCGAGTTTCCCCAGGGTCCTCACCAAAAGTAACATTTGATCTCTCGAATAAACAGTCGTTGTTTGTGACTCCAGATCAAAGCCGGTACACAGATGGGGAGCCTCATGGGAAAGGACGTAGAAAGGACCCACAGCTTATACTAAGCTGGCTTTATAGTTTCTGACTTCCTGAGAGTCTATAAAAATCTGCTAAATCACCTGGTTATTGACATCACTGTGAAAAAAAATACTTTAGACAGCTCTCATTGCATTTAGTTCCCGGGGAGAAAAAGGACAAATTTTATACATTATGTTTTCGTAAAAAGCTTCTCTCTTGTTATCCTCAATAAGCATAATCTTTATTCTTTTTCACATTACCTTGCATAGTTATGGGGAGGTTATTTTGGTCAGATGTTATGCTGATTCAAAGCACTTGGTAATGTCCCTAAGTGTGTCATCGACTTGCTAATGAGAATTCTGAGTCTGCCTTGATCCCAAATTGGTAAAAGATAAACCACTCCGCGAGTGCACAGTAGCTCTAAATGGATGTATATTGCTAACGTTGATTACATTCTCGCTAGCTTGACACTTGCTTGCCATCACCAGCCATAACACAGAATATCAGGAAACTCCTAAAACACACACAATACAATCAGGTGGCTCCAAGAAGAAATACCCGTAAGTAAGACACCGCGAGCTTCCTTGAGAAGAGTGTCACTATGGGAAAATGCATTGTGCTTTTGGAAGCACACTGACAAATTGAACTTTTGTAATACAAGTCATTCGGAGGGTGGGGGCTGCCTGGAGGTAAAATTCTTATAGCGTGGTGAGAATAAAAGATAATTCTCAAATCCCACAGCTAGTTACTGGTTTCCAGCTGGTGTCTAGGTCACCTGACCTCTGGTGCACTGCTCATTCTGCTAAATGTTCTACTTTTGTTCCTGGTTTCTCACCTACCAAATCGCATCTGAAGAGTACCACTTAGGGTTACCATTGCACATCACTAGAGTTCATTTTCCTAGCGTCTCAAAGCAAAGGGAAAATAGGATAAAGAAAGCAGAGAACAAACAAATCCTGGGGTTCAAAGCAAAGAGCAGAAGGCCGTGGCTTTCCCAGGGCCTTCTGAGAAATGGTAGCCTACCACTCTCATTAACGCACACAGCTCTGAAAAAATCGGCAGTCTGTGCGTCTGATGCCCCTAGTTTTCCACGAAAACCGTGTGCAGTGATCTAATGTTGCTAGTTATGCCTTTCTCCTCTGATAGTCTGTTTTATTTTTAGACCAGCAGTGTTTTAAATCACACTGGTGGCAGATGGAGAAACAATTTGGAGTGTGTGCTCTTTTCTTCTATGTAGAAGACTTCTTGAGTCAGTAAGACCTGCTGTGACTAAAGTTGTCTCTAAGCTTTTCTTCATTTTTCCGTTCAGTTTAGTACTATCCTCCCACCCTTGATTTTTTATTCAGCCTCTTGTCAAAGTAAAAAATATATATGTCAATTCTGCCTCCTTTTTGCATCATCCTGAACTCATACAAAAAGAAGTGTTTTTTCAAATAAGGAACTTCATATTTTTAATCTTGAATCTTATAGAGGGTAAAACTGTTGTTTAAATTCCCATGTGAGGAAATCTCTATCCACCCTGTACATACAGTGAGGGTATGATCATCTCACTTTTATTAAATTGCTACTATTCATAAATCAGGAGTATTAATTTTTATTAAGGATCTGATAACACATGTGAATGACTTTGAACAGTGCCTGGTACATAGTAAATGCAAAGTAAGTACAACCATTCTTGTTTGTGTCGTTGCTCTTATGATGAAGCTGGTCATTCACTATTGCTCCCCCAAATTCGTTTATACCCTCTGGAGCAATAGTCACTCTGCCCCCTTTCATGCCCTGACAGACTGCTGTTGTGGGATCTTTCCTTAGAGTACCCACGTCTCCAGATTTGTGTTGACTGCTGCCCAAGGAGTCACTGCAGAACGTTGGGGTCAGGAGAGAGCACTGGATGTATTTATTACCCCCACACCTGAACTGCCTCCATGAAACGCCTGGTATCAGTTATTATCAGTTACCTTTAGCCGCAGGTTCTGTAGGTAGTTCCTTGCTTACAGCTACAACTCTGAGTTTGCATAACTCCTTCCCAGACCAAGGTCAGGAATGTTCCCAGTGTTACCAGTCTCTTCATTATCTCTTCCTAGTTCCATTTATTCTGTCTATGATCTATGAATAATCCTTCACTAAACTCTCTTTCACAAAGCCTTTTGTGCATTTTTATCTTTCCACAGCTAAAAACTTGAATCCTGTCATCATAGTACCGACCACCACCTCCACCATGTCGCCACCACAACTACTAGAAAACCAGTGATGCTGTAAAAACTGTTAGTACTAGGACTGTTACCACTTCAATTACTATTATTACTGCTGTGGCCACTGCTGCTGCTGCTGCTTCTGTTACCATTACTGGAAGCACTGCAATCCCAGCAGTAATATTAATGTCATGGTGATGAGATGTAATAAAAGTAGAAATTGTACTTATTTCCTTTTATGAAAGAAAGCACCCTGGCACTATAGCTTTCAAATTCAGGGCACCACTCCTGGTTTCTTTTATCTTCTTACATTGCCCAACAGCCATGGTGATAAGGCCCATTTTCCTTTTCCTTCAGTAACCGTGTGGTCTCAACTTACCTTCCAGCCTCCCATCCCCGCAAGAGCAGTTCATGCCACAGAAGAGTTTTTACATTTTGTTCAAATGAGGAAAAAGAAATCAGCTGGCCCATTAGGTTCACACTTTTATTTGTCTGGCAAACCAGTCAAACAAGTTAGGTGATATAATTGCAGTGAGGAAATTATCATAGGCAAGAAAATAACAAAGACATGAGACGAGCTCAATGGCAATAAAGTGTGTCAGGTGTGATTGGAAGGTGATGTCTGTCATACCTGTCATATATTCTTTCCAATGAATTCAGTGTGCTTTCATCAGAACCTGTCTTATTTTGCAATAATGCAATATACTGATCACGTATTATAAAAATGTACACTTGTAACCTATCAGGTCTTATTAATCAATGTCACCCCCATACATTTAATATAAATGATAAATAAAGAACGTAAAGAAAAAGAATAATTTAAGAATGGGATTTAATACCCACGTCCATAATAAATGCCAAGGGAAGACCTGCATCTGTGTAAATGATCACGGCCACAGACCCTACCTGTGTGTATTTGCCAAGACGGCTAAGCGCTGGTAAATATCACAAGCTGGACTAATGCTATAGGAACTTCCATCTCTTGAGACACTGGCTGACATTTTATCACACTGTGAACATTTTTTATTTAAAAAATACTATCTTCATAGTATGAGTGCTTTATATTGTTTTCATATTTTCTTTATCTTTTATTTCATTATTGTTTCAAAATAGATTCCATCCAAGAAACATCTAACATACATACCATGTCTTATTTACGTGATGTTAAATTATGTTGTTAGTTCCATTGTCATTTCTACCAACTTTAAACATTCATATATTGACATTAGTTTTCAATGTCATCAGAAGGCATTCCTTAACAACATATTGCCTGGTGTTTAGAATTCAAAATCTCCTAGGCCCTGGCTGGCTTGGCTCAGTGGATTCAGCACCAAGCTACAAACCAAAGGGTTGCTGGTTCAATTCCCAGTCAGGGCACATGCCTGCATTGTGTACCAGGTCCCCTGTAGGTGGTGCTCAAGAGGCAACCACACATTGATGTTTCCCTCACTTTCCCCCTCCACTCCCCTCTCTAATAATAAATAAAATTGTTAAAAAATAAAATAAAATAAAATTTATAATTTCTGTATCCTGATCAAAACAGGATCACTATCATCACAAAAAGTGAATCAAGCTTAATATTAAAATTTATTTTATTCTCATAGACTCCATAGTCTAGCCTTCAAAACCAAGACAACCATTGATACAGAAAAAAATAGTGTTTCCCTTGATATGACTTCCTCAACCATTTTGCAAGTTTATTTTATTATGCTACACATGCTTCTTTATATGTGGTTGTAATTGTGATAGGCACATAAATGACAGTAATGACATGATTCTTGTTTGGGAATTTTGTTAATTTGAAGCAGCTGTCAAAGCTTTCCTTCTCAGAAATAATGAATTTCATATTAAAACCTCTCACCCACAATTTTTGGCAAATTGTATTTTCTCTTCCTTTTCATTTATGGATCCTGCCATTATAGGTTCCTCACTGATTGATTTATCTGGCCCTAACCCAACTTTCTCCCATAAATTCCCTTAAGACGCATACAAACATTTATTTAGAACTCGCCATTTGTAAATTTTAATCTCTATATTTTTCTATAGTTCCCCTCTCTGAAGCATCTTAAACCTTGCATTTTTTCAGCCTGGGATAAAACAATAATCAAAATTAGACATAGCCCCTGCCTTCAAGGACTTTAGGGCTTAATGAAAGAAAATCATCAGTTTCATAGTCTGACAGATACATGCAAAATCACAATTATAGAACTCATAATGACAAAAATATACATTGTATAAACAGAGCATGTAACAGGGTGACCTGAATGGATTTTTTATTTGAATTAGGCAAGTGGTGGCACTGTATGGAAAGTCACAAAGAAGGCTGGACCCCGTTTTGTTAGGAGCATTGAAGATGCAACAGCAGATCTTAATCAAGGTGGAAATGTGATAAGACTTGTCATTGTAAAGTGTGAATCTGGTTTCCATTTGGAGAAATCATTTAAGGAAGGTAACCATGAAAACAGGGGCAGATTTAAGTGGCCTTTCTCAAATGGTAGGTGTTCTACCTGTAAACCTGAAGGGGCAAAAGAACAATTATTTTTAAGCTCACAAACTCTGTGGGTTATAAATTTGGGCAGAGAACAGGGATTATAGCTGAAGATGACTCCCAGATTGAGAATTAAGGTCATTTGGAAGATTCTTTGCCAACACCTGACATAAATTTTGTACTTGAAGACTGGGCACAGAATAAATACAAATGACCTTTTCATCTGGATTTCGCTTCCTTCTATGACGGCAGACTCCTGTTAGTTGGACTTCTTACATGGTGCCTTAGGGTTCCAAGTGTGACTGTTCTCAGCCAAGAAAGCTGCAGGACCCTTTATGGCCTGGCCTTGGAAATTACATGGCATTACTTCTGTCCCGGTCTAAAGGTCAAAGTATTCATCAGTTCAGCCATTTTCTAGGGAAAAGGACAAAAATCTGTACCTCTTAATGTGATGAGTGTCAAAGACTTTGTAACCCTGTTTCAAATTTTCCATAATAGTCAAAATGTAATGCTAATTGGGGTTAGAAAAGTTAGTATCACGAGAATAAGGTATATTTGAAAATACTGGAAGACTTTTATAATGTAACAAACAGTTTGTTGCTGGTGTAGGTTTTTCTTTTCTTTCTCCTTTTCTTTAAGCAGTCTTCCTTCAAATTCAAAATCGTGTTACGTTTTTCAAACAATCAATTTTTGTATTTGCTTTTTCTATGATACATTTGTTTATTATTACAGTACTTGTTATTTTTATTATTTCCTCCCACCTTTTAAGTACATTTTGCAGTTTGTTTTCTAACTCATTAAAACATGTATGAAGAACTTTAATTTTCAGCACCTCCTATATAAATGTTTTTTGAGCTCTTTGTCTCTCTTAAGCACTGTTTCAATGAAATTCTTCCAGTTTTGATATGTAATATTTTATTTTTCATTTGCTTAACAAATTTTATTATTTTTATGGTAAAGATATTTTTCTTTTTGACTCCTGATTTTAAAAGTGTATTGGTTAATTCCTAAGTACATGGAATTTTGTACTTACTTTTCTGCATTATTTTTTAGTTTAACTTTACTGTGGTCATAGAACATACTTTACATTATATTAGTGCTTAGAAATGTGTTGACTCTTGCTTGGTAGCCCAACATCCGGATAATTTTTATCATTGTTGCCTGGGCATGTGAAAAGGAACGTGTGCCCTGCGATTGCTGGGTTTGATTGTTATACCTATGGCAATTAAACAGTTTCCTTTTTTATGCTTTACAAATTCTCAATATATTTACATATTTTATGCTGTTCTATTGATTACTTAGTACAGTAGTTGAAAGTCTCCCACTGAGTTCAAATTTAGTTTTAGTTTTAGTTTTAGGTATTTCTGCTATATACATTTAAAACTGTTCTATCAGTTTCACAGAAATTCTCACATATTCCTCATGAATTGACATTTTTATTACATTAAAATATCCCTTTTTATTTAATGTAATGCTTCTTGACTGTTTAATTTGGCTGGTATTTAATATAACTCAATTTTACTTTTTGTTAGTGTTTCCATAGTAATTTTTATCTCTTATTCTTTAATGTCACTCTTTAATTATCTTATATTTCTCATATGAATATTATAAGTAGTACACTAATTTTTTGTTTTCTGAAAAAATTTAACTGTATTTTTCCTTCTATTATTTACTAAGTTGAAATTTAGACTGAATCTTGTCATTTGTTTTATTTCACACATATTCATTGTTCTTTTCCTTCTCATTTAAAAAAAATTCTTCAGGATTCTTCATTGCTCCCTCTATTAGATTTTTAGCTGTTCAACCTTCGTTATACATACCTATATCACTTTTCAGATAAAGAAGGATCTTAGTATACTATAAATCCCAGTTAACTTCTCACATTTTTACAATCCTCTATGCTATCTTCTATGCTATCATATGATTCAATTCTATATTTTTAACATATCATAAAATGTCACTCCATTGTTTTATGCAAGTTGTAAATTATTAGTCATTTCATCATTTTTAATTTTTTCTTGCATCTCTGACATAAAATGTATTTTTTTACCTATTCCAAAAATATCTCCTGTAAAAGTAGAATTTTACCATAGTAGGGTTTTTTTTTTGTTTTGTTTTGTTTTTTGTATTTTATAATATCATTCCTTGTTTTCTGGCTTACATGCTTCCTCTTAACAAATTAGCTATCTACCTTAGTTTTAATTTTTTGAAGATAATATGTGTGTATTCTTTAGCTGCTTTCATAATTTTCTACACCTTTTGTTTTCTTGATTTGCTAAATGTGCCTAGATTTGTTGTCTTTTTTTCTGGGTCTCTTTTTGTTCAGGTTGTAGTTCCATCCAGAACTCTCAGAACTCTCAGCCATTATTTCTTCAGATGTAGTTTTTAACCCGTTCTCATTCTCTCTTTCTTGTGCACCATGAGTGCAAACATTAAAACTTTCTACTTTGGTCCAAATACCTCTCATGCTCTTATATGTATTTTACTCTTTTCATCTCCCTGCACTTCAGGGTGTGTATTTTCTATTGACTTATTGTCTAATTGGCTACTTCCTTATCACACAAATAGGTTTTATTTTCAATTATTATCACTTCCATTTCTGGATATTTCACTAAATTTGTTTATACTATTAAATTATTTTCTGAAATTCCTAACTGTGTAACTTAATTACTTGGCAATTTAATCATATTTATTTTAATGCTCTGCCATATCTGGATATATTATGGATTTGTCTCTATGCATCTGTTATTGCAGCAATTTTTCAGTCAATTCTTGTCTTTTTGTGTATGTGAGTTTGTTTGCTTGGGTTTCAGATAACACAGGTAAAAGAAGCTCAGGTGTTATTTTCTTCAAAGAGGGCCTACTTTTTCTTCTATAAAGCTCATGACTATGGACAGTCTATCTTACTCCATAGACAGGTTGCACAAAGGTGAAATTAGCATCAGTGTCTTTCAGGATTGGCCAATTCCTCAGTAACTTTTAGCATCTTGTGCAGGTGTGCGTGGTCCCAGCTGAGAGTCAGGGGTGACTGTGAGGGTCCATTATCTCTAATAGGTCATGAACACCATTTTCTATTTGCCATCTCCATGATTTTGGTGAAAGATCCATGCACTCTTTTAGACACCCATTCTCTGACTTTGAATCATCAAATGCCTTGATGAGAACAGCTATTCTGAATACTGGGATCATTGACTAGGTTTCCATTCTCTGCGATCTTGCTGTCACAATCCTTACTTCCTAGGTATTTCAAATAGCTATTTTTAGAACAAGTTTTTGCTACTTTAAAATTAATTTAAAATAAATATTTCCTAGTTAATCTCAAGAGGAGAGTAGGTTATAAAGATATTTTCCACCATTTCTGGAAGTATAACTTAGTACTCACTTTATTTTTTTCATAGCTTGCCCCTGGCAAAATATTAAGAGTTGCACGCATGTACCGACTGGCTCCTTTCATAGTAACACAGACGGGCTTTATTCATTTGTTGTATGTTTTTTCCTGCTCCATGTTATGTGCACAAGTGTGAGAACAGTGGCAGTCACATATGAAATAGGCAATACATATTCATGAGAGTGGAATTCAGGCAAGAGATTAGAAGACAGCAATTTTGAAAAACAAAGTTTCATGCTCTTGAAAAGCTTTATCATACATGCGCATGTCTCAGTAAGACTCTGCCCAATCAAGGGGACCAGCACAACATTTATCCTTAAAGAAGCAAGATTAACATGAACTATGTGTATTATTGAAAATTGCGATAGCAATGTGAAATCATACCATGCACACATAAATATATACTATACTGACACTTCTAATGCAGGCAGAGTTTGTAGCTTTCAAACTCTCATAGGTACAAATTTGTAGAGACACAAATTCTCATAGGGCAAAAAGGCTAACACACGTAATAACTTTTTAAGGAATATCATTTTACATTGCATTGCTTGTATTTTTCAAACTTTTCATCACAAATACAAACAATTCATTAAAATTCCTTTTGAAATTACTCTTAGTTCACAAATACAGTCTTATTCTTAGCTAGGAGTTCTCCCCATAATGAGTAATCAAAACATGCAATCTTTAAATTTTAATAATGATTATTTTCATTGTGTACTTCTTACAAATAATTTTAAATGACAGAAAAATTATAACAACTTTAAATCATGCTAACTGACAGAAACAGTGTGGCCCGGCAGGCTCTCGCTGATGGAATGACAGTAAGGTCAAACCACTCTCTGCTCTGTGCCCAGTGAATCCGCCTTAAGCGGCTCCAATCAGATAGTAAAGTGCAGATTTTAAAAATGCCTCAAAATACATCATGTATTTTATTATCATGTAGAGATGACATAAACCTTGCTATTTATTCTTCTAGGAAGAATAAGCCATAATTCACTTAAAATATTATTGAGCAACACTTAAAATGCACTCTTATGAAGCTGAATGAAGTAGTAGAATAAAATGAAACAGTTATATTTTAGTAAAAAAAAAACCCCAAAACCACAAATGAATTCAGAATTTCAAATAGGACACCAGGAAAAAGCATACAAGTCAGCCACTATGCATAGGAAAAGGGAATTAAAGTGGAAAGCTGAAAGAGTTGAAAAATCTCCTCCATAAATCAAATTTGAAAAATCAATTTAAAGAGTTGATATAATGCTGGTATGGGTATCTAAGAAATAATTTTAGAACAAACAATAAAAATGACAATACAGAAAGGGTACAAAATGTCATATATATTTCAACATGTATTTTAAAAGCTCTGTGAAATCAATATTTTTGATAAGTAAGGATTTTTGTAGTAATGTCAAGAAGAGATTTAAAAGTATAGGCAGAAAGAATTTTTTTTTAATTTACTCTAAAAACAGATACTCATTCTAGATGAATTCATAAATTTGTGAGGTAGGGCTTCAGCTTTGTGACTAATCTTTTGACACTTGAAAGTCCTTAAGAAGATTGTTAGTGGGAACAGGATGGACACTGAGAAAATTCTTATAAGGAACGAGAATAAAAATGACACATGTAGCAGAAGTTTAGGAGAACTATGGCCTACAGGTACATGGAAAATAGAAAATTTACTTTAGATCTTTTACATCAACTAAGGAGATTTCCAAGCAGAATTTTAGCTATGTGTGATAGGAAGGACTATAGAGAGATAAGGTAAAGTTTGAAATGTTTGACCTTAATTTGAATTTAACCAAAAAATAAACAAGCCAAGATTTTTCAGACTAGAGAATAGTTTCACTATAAGTGTTTTAATCCAATGAAATATTTTAAAATGTAAAATAATTAAGGCAAAAATAAAACCCAGCCTGCTGCCTGCAAAACATATTGGGATAATATTCTTGTCACAGATGTGACTGTAAACTCCTCTGTTAAGACATCGACAAGATTTAAGCAGTGCCTTGTAAGCCATCTCAACCATAGTCAGCAAACATTTTAATAAACAGCAAATACCAAATATTTCAGTCTGTTGGTCATACAATCTGTGCAGCAACATTCATTCTGACTTTATAGAGAGAAAGTAACCATAGACAATACCTGTATAAATGGATATGGACATGTACCAATAAGATTTTATCTATAAAAAACGGACAATCTTGAGTGAAACAAAAGGTATCTAAGTTTCATAAAGCATGCCTCCTAGACCTCCTCTAATAAACCAAAAGTCTTTTAAGAATTCTAAATTTGCTCCATATCACTTTGTCTCTTAGTCCACATTAGACAGGTCCAGTCTCAAAGTAATTTGAGGGTGTGCCTCTTGTCCAATGGAGTACTTCTCAATATTATCTACAAACATAAATGTTGCATTGTTTTGAGAGAATCGTATTGGGGAAAACACCATTATTTTGTAATAAAAATGACAAAGGTGACTCAAAATGAAAGGAGACATCTAGTCTTCAACCTTCTATACATAGGAAGAAGACTGGGAATTATACTCAACTATAACATGGGTCATTTCTAATTAAAATGAAAAAAAAATAATGGAGTCAGAACTAACTGTCAGAAGGTAAAACCAATACCATAGAAAACCACTGCAAAGGTGGTTTTGCAGAAGAACTTGGCCCTAATCAAAGAACTGGTGCATATAACTGGCTGAGTTTCAGGATTGTCATGGACCAGTGGCTTCAATGTACAGCCCAGGTATCCTATTTAAAAATATATGCCTGCCTCATCGTTACATGTTGAATGTAGGAAAAGTAGATAATTTGTCTCTCTGACTCTAAGGTTTTTAGGTAAGAGGAGTTGTATACTTGTAGATTTGATCCTAAGGAGCCTCATTTACACCTGGACTTTTAGCTGATACCTGGATTTGAACTAATGACAGACTAGTATATTTTAAGGTATAGAGCAAAAGTATTTTTTTATGTAGGAAAGATGCGAGTTGTTACAATCAGAGGGAAGACAGTTTCAGACTGAATTTTGCAAAGAGGACTTCAATAAAATCTTCTATTGTGCATGTTATTCTGAAATATGATTCTGTGATTCTTTAAACAAGAAAATTCTAGATCACCGTATTGCTGAATCTAGATGGGCCCACAAATTGTTATTAGCATAAGGATGCAGTGGAAATAATGTTTTACTTTCGAGGCTGTGCTTTCACCTGGGCCTTCTGGAATACTGAGTTGGAGATACTCTTTCAGAACTCAGGCATCATATGTTGAGAGACTCAACCCACAAGAAGTATCATTATTAGCCATTTCATTTGCCAAACATAACTCAGATCTGAGTCAATAGTCAGCATCAACTCTCAGCCATCCAAGTTTGCCATCTTGGGGATATTCAAGTTCAGTGGAGAGTCTAGAATCTAGATGTTTGAAGCCAATATCTGATTAAAACTACATGAAGATCTTAAATAGAAACTGCTTATATGAGCCTAGTCAAACCACAGAACTGTGACAGATAATAGGAAATTTTTATTTGAGTTGTGAAATGTTGGGCTGCTTTGCTATGCTGAAATGAGTAATCAGAACATAAGATGAATTAATTTACAGATGGCATATGACTGTACAGCTCAAAAACTCCACTTGATTAATTAGAAGTTATTTTACATAAAACATTATGAATCAAGAAAATGTTCAAAATTTTTACTGTATAGACCATTATTGAAGTTATTAAAATAAAGATCAAGAGTTACCAGAAAACATAGATTATGGATATTAGTAATCATTTAAGACACTTGGTTTTATTACACGGGGTGAAAGCTGTAAGTTATAGCACTGGTAGTTCAAAAGAGACATTCAATAGTCATATTTTGGCAATTAAATATTATTTGACAGATATTTTTGTGAAAGAATAAGAAAGATAAATGGTCAGAAATTTCATCATTCTGCCATGTAAAAAGAGTTTATACCTCCCGCTAAGATGGTTCACAGTGAGATTCCCACCATTATTAGTCTGATTAATATCTATGATACCAAATTTTTGACAGGCTTCTGAACTTTGTGTACCTGTGGTAATCCTGAATCAACTTGTGAAACAGTGAAAAATAACATAGAAATAATCACAGATTTAAATGAATTAGGATTCTCAAAATATTATGACAAAAAATAAAAAACATAAACAAGCTGTATATTGTTGTATAGATCATAGAAAGTCAACTCTGTTTAATGGTCTAATTTTTCAAAAGTTGATAGATTTAAGAAAACAAAGTCCCTCACAGTCTCACATCTCTTCCTACCAATGAAAACCATTGATATATCTGCCTTCCTCCAATACCAATAAATATAATTTCTTACATTCAAAATGCATATATATGGAATCATAATGTAAAGAACATAAGTCTTCAAGTATGTTTCTCATTCACTTCAGGACAATTAGAATATGTACTTGCCCAATTCTGACCTTAGCAGAACATTGAGGAAACATTTTAGGAGCACTGGCATAAGGGAAGGTTGAAGAATAATAAAATATTGATTTCATTAAAATATAGTAAATGCAAGAAAGTAGGAATGATAGTCTGAAATACCAATTGAATGTAAATTATTAAGGCTCCTGCAAGCCCAAAAACTTGGAAATATTTCAACAGGTAATAAAAAGCTATTTCATCATGCATTTTAGGAAATGAATTTAGGAGGCCAGAATTTTGTCCTAGGAGATTCAACCTGATGAAATTATGCAAGATGTATTGTAAATGCTGGTTAGGGAGGGGTGTGATGCCAGCAGGAATGCTAATACCTGAAGCGGTATGTACATGCAGGTGTTCTGTACTGGTTTAATGGAGAAAGAAAGGAGACATGAAGGGATGTAAAAGAAAAGGAAGGAAGGAGAAGGGAAGAGGAGGAGAGGGCAGGAGAGAAAAAAGAGGGCAGGATATAATAGGAGATGTAAGGAAAGAGAGAGAGGAGAGGGGAAAAAAGACCAAAACAAAATACAAGTCATTTATTTATTGTCATGCTATAGTTTTCAAAAGTTATTAGAACATGCAGCCTTTCTTGAGAAGCTGTTACAAGGCTATTTTAAAAGCAGAGTTTAAGACTGAAACTAACAGCGATGAAATGCCCAAAACCTATCTTCACTCTGCCTTTTAGCTTACAGCATCTGAGCAACACTCCACATGAAAATGTTTATTGTGAGTTGCTAGAGTCTTCCCCTTGAATTGTCTTCCAGTTCATATCATCTGCATTTGCCTTTAACGTGCTTTAATCTCAGTATAACTTCCTTGTCCACTGTAGGTACTGCCTCTCCCTTTCGGTTTGAGTTCTTAGTACACTAGTATACTTTACTGAACACTGTGGCTTCATCATCAAGTTTTCTATAGAGACACAGAGATGTTATCACCTAATTATCTTCTTCCTCTGCTCATCTTTCAACCCAGATATTTTCACTATTTGCATATCCTGGACATATATCCCCCTCACTCTTACATAGCTGGGAAAATTTGCTGCACTTTTCTCTCAATTTGCTGCCATTGCCACCTATTTCTCTTACATTACAACTTTAGATACCTCACCATGGCAACTATGATTAGGTTATTTTCCCTACTGTTTCTGAGTATCTGTAGATGAGCACTACAATAAAATTTTGAGGACTTATGAAGAATATATTTAACTCCATTGCTTTTTAGAAGCTCAGAGATATTTCTTATCTTATGCAAAATACTTGCATGGAAACAGTGCAATTTTATTAAAGCTAGAGTTGAAAAAAATAAATCCATTGTCAAGTATTACTGGAGATAACCTATTAAAGTTGAGTGTGGCTGAAACTTTTGCAGCCTTTAGTAAAATATTTAACTGAAGATTAGAAAGAATTGATGACAGTCTGCTGCTTTTTAGGATTATAAAGCAAAAGAGATATATTTTTGAAATATGAACTAACAGTACCCCAAACACAATGCTGACTCCCTAACAATCCAATCAGTGCGTATTGTGGTATTCCAGACTTTATTTCAATGAAGTCTAAGATAGTAAAGTCTCTGAGATATTTGGAAAAAATATTTATAAATTTTAATCTCTGAGGTTTTTTTTTTTTTTGTCTCAAAGGGAATAAGTGGGTTTATGGAGATACTGCTAAATATCATACTAAATAGCTGAACTACTAATTTTGACACAGAAATCTGAATTCCATATGTTAACTGTTACAAAGACAGAGATTGGATTAAAACATTCCATGATTGTGACTCCAGTGCAATGTAGTCAACATTAATAAGTGCACAAATGAGGAAAACTATGGTAAGTGAAGATACCTTCCTATTTGTTTCTACACTAAATCTTAATTGATACCCATTTTATTCAAAATTGAATTTCTTGCCAAAAATTTAGTAGAAACTATAGCCCAGTGGAATGGGCTGGAATCTCAAGACTTGTGACATTTATGTCTATATAGACTTAATCCAAAAGTAAGAATGTATTGGAAATATGAATAGATCTAACTTTTATCTGTTTTTCCTATCACAAGATAAAGTACCACTGTGATGAAGTTGTTCTTCACCACTCCAATGACAGTCATAGTTTCCGTATTATTGATTCACAAGACAGGGCCGAAACGTTTTGTCATTTGGTCATGGGCATTTCCTGTAAATATCTTCCTTTCAAGGACTATTGAAAAAAAACTACCCTCTTAGATCATCTTTGAGGACCCACCATATGCTGATAAATAAAGTTACAGAACTGTTCCAAAAGCACTGGATTAGTTTCTTTTTTTCCCCAAGAATAAATCTCACCAGCATAGAGGAAGAATCAGTGTTCACCAAATGAGGGCAGCAGAGGGACACCATACAAGTTACCGCAAAGGTCATGTTGGGCGTCAATAATTCGAATGCAAGATTTTGGAATTCAGAAGTGCAGGCATGGGAGTCAGATGCAAAGGAGAGCACGAATTAGCAGAGACAGTGTCTACACTGAGTTTAGGAAGAAAAGACCTTAGCCTTCCTCTCACCTAATTCCTTATTGCCATTATTTCTCTTTTTGGATATGAGTACTTGATTTATTAAAATTAATTTTATATAAGGTTCTATAAAAACACTATGTTATTCTTAAAACATGATTGCTGTCACCCCGCAGGGGTTCTGAAGCTGCCGCCTCCATTGCTCATTTTAGAGATGGTAACATATTGTTCACAGGTGCCAAAGATTAAGGCAGCGCACATAAAAAATAAATAAATAGCTCAAAGATCAGAAGAGATTTGAATAAATCAATTAAGAAGTTAATAATATCACCCACAAATACAGTTATTTTTTTAATTAGAGGTCCACTATTGCATTTCAAGTGTCTTCACTTCTGAAAAAAATGTGATAAAATCAAAATACATATTTTAATTAAAATCATGTACTTACCAAACATTCAACAAATTATTTGATAGTCATTTTTTTCTTTCTACAGCCTCCTATTATGTTACAACAATCTATCTCTTGTGTCCAATCTGATTTTATAAATTATTGTAAGACCTGCTGGTATACTTTATAAAATATTATAAGACCTGGTAGTATATATACTTATTTTTTAGAATTTTAATATCTACTATTTCATTATTTTTACTTCAGAATATTTTAGAATGACTTTGTTTTTCATTTTTTCTTCTCCCTCTCCCCAAAACCATAACAAACCATTGGGATTTTTTCTCAGTTGTATCTAACCAGAAGTTAATAAATTCTGAATTTACTTATATTTTCAGGTATCTCTGTGAAAGTTTATTTTTCCTTATGTTATACTTTTATCATTAAGTTATTCTATTTTCATTATTCTGAATGGACTTTCTGTTATCCTTTGACTTTCTACAAGAATGTTACTAATAAATAACTTCCTTAAATTATTAGTACATAAGTTCCCACTTTATGAATAAATTAAATAATTATAATGAATTATTGATTGATTTTAGTGTGCTTCCATTTTCAGCAAAATAACAATCCCATTGTGATTTACAGTGTAATAATTATAGTTTATACAATGTTACAAAACTATTGCATAAAAATGTTGAAAAGTAATTATATTGAAATTGCTAGTTGCCACTTAAGATTCATTCTCCATTTTCTTTGCAAAACAACAGCAAGAAACAAAATAACTTAACTTAGTTTTTTGCAGTCAGTGATGTTAAAGATAATCAACTTCTTAGATTTCCTTGCAGCTAGCAGGAGTTAAGTAATTCAATTTTAATCCATAATATTTATATGGCAGTTACTGATGGAGACTTCTGGAATGATTCTTTTCAAAGTAGATAAATTCATTTGGAAGTTCTCTTCAGTCTTTTGCCCTCCCCTCCTCCTCCTGTTTGGACTATAGAAGTAGAATCTAGAGGAGAAATGATTGTTATTTGTTTTTATTATTTACAGCTGAACATGATTGATAGATGTAGATGTTAACATTACATTAATTCTGGGTTCAATTATTTATTTCTAGAATATGATGATGAAAAAAGATATTAGGCTATAATATGGATCTAAGAATCATTTGCATTTATTTTTATGTATTATCATGGCTTTCAAATTATTGAAGTGGATGAAAAGAAGAGAATAAAAAAGAATTTAGAATATTGGCATCTGTGTTTCAGACCATGAAAGTGTCTTGTGTTGTTCATAACTCATAATGCATATTTTTACAAATGAGTTGCTTTTGTTACTCCTAGAGTGTACTCTTATTTATTTTCTACACTCTTATTTAGATAATCACTTCATTTCTTTAAGAGAAATGGGATGTGGGGACAGGAGTTGGAGACTTCCACTGGAGTCAACAGTTTTGAGAAGTATTGCAAAGGGAAGGAATAAACAATGCCATCGCTGGGAGACACGGGATAAGGAAACAATTTAAACAGGAAAAACTTCAGAATTTTGAGTGTTCATGAAACTGGTCAGGTAAAGGGGTAAATATTAATAATGTGGAATAAACAGGAGAGAATTGTAGAAAATATGCCCCTGGATATGCATGAGATGATGGAATCTGTTGAAAATATATTGGGAACATCTTCTGACAGGAATATAGAGAGTTATTCTGCAGTAACAAGATGAACTCCGGAGTGAGTACAGATGCTGGCACATGATGGTAGTAACCTGTGGGTTCTAGAGTAAGTCCCCTAAAGCAGAGACTCACACTGGGATTCTTGTGTAAGTCAGTTATCCAATGAGTGCGCTCGGAGAAAAACTCATGAGGAAGAAAAGTAACTAACACTGGCTGATGGTCATGTTCCCAGTGACAGGAGAGGGCTGAGGTAACCACCAAACACTTAGAGAAAGGATAACTTCTATGTTCAAGAACAAATCTCTGAAACTACACAGTAATACACAATTAGCAGGTAACACTCACAGAAGGTGCAGATTAGACGTATCAGCTCAAGTAAGGATGCCAGCCTCTATAATTACAGGAATATACTTTTTGATTATTTTTACTTCACAGAGAAAGTAAAAGGCAAGGTCATTAAATGAAAGAAAATGTAAAAAGGAGGTGGTGATCATTTCAGGAGAAAAAGGTAAGGTGTTAACTAGTCATCTGGGACATTGGGAATGTGAATGGACAAGAATCATTAAGAGCCCACAGGAGATTTTTAGTCATGAATTTAACATAAGACAAATCAATGTGTCTCTAGAGCACTTTTCTCCAAACCACTTGAATGGCTGTAGATGTGTGGGCAGAGTTTGGTTGAGTTAGGTTTAACCAAGGTTGCGAATCCTCTGAGTTCATATGAATAAAAAGGGCAACTGAGCATATACATTCAGGGGAGTGATTGCATTGATTTACTATAAAATGTAAACTGGATAAGAGAGACAGAAAGAACATCAATGGCATAGAACTAGTTGGAAGAAAAGATGATCAATACATGAAAGAGTTCATTGAAGTTAAATGAACCTTAGATAGAGCTCAGAGTGACACAGAGAGAGCTGCGATGTACCACCAGTTAGCACGCTCCAGAAAAGCAGAAGCAGCAGTGCACATATTTATATAAACATGCAAGTCCCTCATATATGTATAGAGGGACTCCCGCAAGGCAGAATTTATTTATAAAAATTGTGCGTTTATTCTTACATGTTTAAACTTCAGTCACTCTCCATTTGATGCAATGCACCTATCAAGATGTTTTTTCCACTGCTCAAAACAATTTTTGAACTTGTCAGTTTTGATGTCTTTTAGTGCTTTTTCCATTTTTGTTTCACCTCTTCCACATCAGCAAAACGTTTCCCTTTGAGGACTTTTTTCATCTGGGGAAATAAAAAATAGTTGATTGGAGTGAGATCGGGTGAATAGTGAAGGTGGGGCATGGGGGGCATGCAGTTTTGGGTCAAAACCTGCTGAACACTCAGCATTGTGTGGGCAGGTGCACTCCTCAGTCACCCATCATGAAATGGGCAAATGTGTTGAAAGAGTCATCAAAAAAATTCACTGACACCGAATGCAGACTCTCACTACAACACCATATGGTACACTGATACAGCCAGGTTCCAAAAACATTCAGGGGAAGCCGGTGCTACAAGGGGCCCACCCTCCAGAAGACAATTTCAGCTTTTTGGAGTCTCCCTGCATATATCTAAGTCCCACTAAATCAGTCTATCTCTCATATATCTATTTATATATTTATATATACTTGATAGATGATACATAAACTTATTTCAAAGAATCAGCTTATGGAATTACATTCTGTGACTTGCAAAACTGAAATTCATTGGGCAGGTCAGCAGAATGAGAACTCTCTTGGTCAAGAGACAATGCCAATTTCTTGAGACAGAATTTCTTCTTTCTCCAGGAAAAAAAAAAAAAAAACCCTCAATTTTTCTTTCAAGAGCTCTCAGCTGATTGGATGAGGTCTTTAAGTAAGGTTGACTTTACTTAAAGTCAACTGATAGTAGATGTTAACCATGTCTACAAAATTCCTTCACAGCAACACTGAGATCAGCGTATGATTGAATAACTGGGTACCACAGTCTAGGGACGCTGACACACAAAACTATCACTAGCATGAACTTCAAATCATCCAGTGCTGCAGTGGTTGGTGATAAACTTTAGAGTATGATGGTTAAGTAGCAATCAAGTAGGAGCGGAGAACAAGCTCAGTCATCACCAGAGAAGAGCACTTTAAAGGAACCAGGTTGTTGCAAGGATGAGTGAATGTTGAAATATCCAAAAATTAATATGGGAATAGTATTGGAGAGTGTGATAGGGCTTCAAAAGTCCCAAATCATCTGTATATGAGAAAAATAACACAGAGGACATAGAATGTCCCAGAGGGAGAAAGATTGTGAACATGTATCATTATCAATCTGATGTTCAAAGTGGGGGGCTGGATAAGGTAACTTAGCTGGGATCTACAATAACCAGAAAATATGTAATTCACAATCAGTCACATATTCTGATTTTATGCTTTCCGTTTATTTCCTGAATCCTGCCTGCTTGGCAGATGGCAAGGACTCAGTTTTAGGTCTACGAGTCAGAAGTATGTCTTAGTCCCTTCTGAAAGTGGTCAAAAGGAATAAATCAGGGTCTCAATCCTTATGTAATGGAGGAAGCTAATTTCCAGTGTGACGTAGTGATATCAGCCCACGAAAAAGGCACAACATTTTTATTAACACTAGAAAGGACATTCACAAATGGACTTTGTGCTCATCCCCCTCCAGAATTCTCCATCACACTACTTGGTAGTAGTAATACTAGAAGATGTTCATGCCAGAAATACAGAGTTTAAACAGAAAATAGCATTTTTTCACACTCTATCTGATGATAGGTTAACTGATTTCTAAGCCCAGAGTATTTCTCAAGTTTGTTTACTTCTCTCCACTTTTGTCATCACTGTCCTAGTACAAACCACAGTAACTATTTCTTGGACATACCACAATAACCCTCTCGTGTGCTTTCTGACTCACTTTACACTAATTTATTTGAAAAGCACAAAGAGGATAAGTTACTTTCCTACTTAAAGCCCATAACTATTTTTTTTTTTCATTTTAACATTAAGTCTAATGTTTCAAAGGTTAGGATCTGACCTCTACCTTTCCTTTCTCTCTATATTATGCCATTCCCTCGTTTTGTTCACCAGCCTCTAACATTACTAGGATTCTTTCCATTTGCTTTGTCTTTGTTATTTATCTCAAATCTTTCATAAAATCATTTGCCTCTGCTGGCCGTATCACATCTCTTCACTTTTAAGTATCAATAAAAATGTAATTTTTGTTGGGGAGCACTATGAACTAAATATTGGTGTTCCCTCAAAATGTTTAAGTTTGAGCCCTAAACTCCAATGTGATGGTGGGGGTGGTGAGTGTAAGATGAGACCGTGAGGGTGGAGCCTTCCTGTGGGACTAGTACCCTTACTTCCCTCTCTCTCTCCATCTCTCCACACACTCATACGCAAAGGCAAGGCCATATGGGGACACAGCAAGAGGGTAGCCATCAGTAAGCCAGAAAGGAGGTCTCGACAGGAACTGAGTAAGACAGTGCCTTCAACTCCCCAGCCTCCAGAACCGTAAGAAATAAAGTTCTGCTGTTTATGCCACTCAGTCTGTGGTATTTGGTTATGGTAGCCCAAAAGGCAGAGAGCCAATCTTGGAATCCTCAACTTTTGACTCCCAGGGTTATTTATTCACTCTTAATTTCTCCTTTCAAGCAGTTTCATATTTGCAATTCATTATGTGTACAATAGTTTTTCCAAGTGTACATAGGCCTGCGGAGATAGAGAATGTGCCTGTCTTGAACCCTGAGCTCCTAACATAGACTAGTTGGCTCATAAAAAATACTCAATACTTTATCCATGATAAATTAAATGTATGAATAAATGAATGAAGTCAATTTCACTCATCAATGTTATTGACCATAGATAATTGTGAATTTAAGAGTAATATGTAAAATTAACATTCAGGTTTACAGGAGGTTAAATATGCATGCCGAATAAAATTGCTGTGGGTACAAAGATATTATCTGAGAAGTTTACAGAAAAACAAAGTGACACAGATCAAAAAAGCATTGTTAAGATATAGTGGGGCTATGTATATTTGGAGGTGATAGAGAGGTAGTGAAAAATTGGAGAGAAATACAAGAAGCGATGAATCATTTTTTAAATGGCATCCTAGAGAAACTAGGGCATGAACAATGTTTGTCTTAGATAAATTTATACTATAAGAAGTTGTTATATATATATAAAAAACACATATATATGTACATATATACATACACACATATATATGTAGTAAATATTGTAATGTGCCAATATGTCAGAACCTGATGCAGTTGATCACTTGCAAAATTTTATTTTAATCATACCATTTCAATCTCTTATTTGTAATTATTTGTCATGTTAAAATTAAACATAGACAATGGAAACAATAATGTATAGCATTAGCATGGGGATTTCACATGGAGTGAGAGGTTATACTAGATAATTTTCAGTTGCCATTGCAAATCATAAATATAATAGTAGAATCTCTCAGAAGTGTGACAAGTAAATCTTTAAATGTAAGCCCCAGTAAATTAGCCATTTCTTTACCTTTCCTTTAGGTCTGTGTCTGCATCAAATTGATTTCCTGCAAATTACCCTGCACTGGCCACAAGTGTCCAGGGAAAATTAAATTATCACATTACGGTTTTTAGATACTTAACTAATTTAGAAAAGATAATCAGTAAAGAATGGTCCCAAAATATCTTTATGTTATCTACAATGGATTTTATAGCTGACTTGGGCATCTAGAAAACAAAACCAGAAACACGTTCCTTATGCAGGGGTAATTTTTTCTATTCCTTAGATGCAGAGTTCAACTTCACTGGTTATGATTTTCAGATTTTGCACATGTATTTTCTAATGAGAAAATGCAGCACTGAGGTCAAAGGTGTAGGTGGCCATTTATTCAGCTAATCTTCGCATGAGCCCTATAAATCCTCACAACTTGTAAAATAAAATGGGATTGCGACTCCACTACACCCTTTGTTTTCAGATCTGAGGGAAGCAGCAGGGGGAAAAACCCAGAATAATGCAAAAAAAAAAAATGCTACATAAGCCATTATCATGTATTTACTTATCAAAAAGAATATGAATGTAGAGTGAGCAAAACAGTCTTTGCCGTGAAATGATACACATACTCCCTTATTTTAGACAAATTTTGAATCAGTGGTGACAGAATTAATCATTGAATATGTAATCTGAGCCTATCCCTGCCAAAAGCAAGATGATAAATTTAAAATTCCATATTTTATTCATTTCTCAATTCCCCTTAATGGTTGGGGTAATTAAATGGAAACATAATCAAGGAAAATTGGGTAACATTTAGAATTTTACATTTCTCACCTGACATGTTCTGCAGCTCGTATGACACTCCACCCTGGCTCTTAAACACATGTGCGTACACAGTTACAATGCTCATTACTGATGTGTGCACGAGTAGCCCAGGACACATGTACAAGACTAATCTACACACTCTTTGTGAAAGACTTTTATATTTTCCCTGTTTCTAAGTATTAGAAAACCCCCTGTTAAGAGCAGCCAAAATTAATCTGGACTCCATAAGGGGGAAAATTTTAAATGCTTGACAACTTTGTTACTATAGGTTTTCCTGAATTGGCTCAAAATATTTTGTTGCTTGTTATTTATATAATTTATGTCACAAAAGGTTTTGCTTCCAGATGTCAGTGTTGGGTTCAAGACTCTTATCTCTGCTAGGGCTATCATAATCTAATATCCATGTGTTTCCTGTAGAGATGTAGATCTAACCCCTGGAGCTGGTTCAATTAAGTCCTAGTGTGACTTAATTCCTGTTTATTGTTATTTTCTCTCCTACTGCTATGATTGATTTAGGCCAGTTATATTTTGAATAGATAATTTAATTACTTTTGTAATTAAGTAAACACATAAGGAAATAATGGAATAAAACTTCTCCATTAAAAACAATATTTCTAATAAGACTTGAATGTATTAACATTAGCAACAAGACCCTGAGCTTTGTGTATCAATCATGAGTTGTTCTTTTTAAAGAAGTTATGCTTTACGTCACTTACATCTCAATTAAAATAATATTTTAAAAATGTTAATATTGGCAAAGAAAGGATTATGTTTTCATTCATTTCACAAATGATTTTGCATTTTATTGATGTAGCTAAAAAAAATTTCTATTCTAGAATTGGTGCATTTAACTGAAAATTGTATTAAACTTACAGAGCCATTATGTTTTTAATATTCACCATTTAAACTTCTAATTTTCTTTTAGAATAATGTATTATCTTTATGTATATACTTATATTTATGAAAACATTATTACATATTTAAAAAATCTTATATCTTATTTTAAATATCATTTTTAATATTTTAAATAATTATTTTAGTAATATTTAATATAATGTTTCTATATCTTGTATCATCTTCAGTAAATGTCTCTATATTTTGTATTACATGGCTGGGTACTTCCATAACAAGCCTCATTTGTATGAGGCCTGTTAAATATATGACATTGTACATAGGACAGTGATGCCTCAGTCCCCTTCAAAGTAGGCACCTTAGGATCTCACACAGTTCTCCCAATAACCATCAGCTGCCCCGTCATATTTTGCTGAATCTCATCAATGGTCTGAAATCTTTTCCCTTTCAAAGGTGATTTTTGTTTTAGGAAAGACCAGAAGTCACAGGATGCCAAATCTGAGCTGTAAGAGGGGCTGAGACACCCGGGTGATTTGATGTTTTGCCAAAAATCTCTGCAGAAGACAGAATGCATGAGCGGGTGTGTTGCTGTGATGGAGCTGTCAATCACCGGTTGCCCGTAGCTTCAGCCATGTTCATTGTATTGCATCTCTAAACTGACAGAGAACATTGAGATAGTACTCCTTATAAACCGTTTGGCCTGCAGGGGTGTACTCATGATGGACAAGGCCTTCCCAATCAAAAAACACAGTTAACAGGGTTTTGACCTTGAGACTTTGTCGTGCCTTCTTCAGGCTTGGAGAACCAGTTGACTTCCATTGGGATGACTGGGCCTTTGTTTCTGGATCATAGGCATAGACCCATCATTCACTGCCAGTTATGACCTTCATGAGAAAATATGGTTCATTGGTAGCGGTTTGAATCAAGTCATTAGCAACTGCAGCTCGATGTTCCTTCTGCTATGGTACCAGAAGCAACGGAATGAACTTCATCATGACACATTTCATGCAAGATCCTGTGTCAAAATCTTGGACACAGTTGTTTTTGGAATCCCCAGATCAGCTTCTAGTTCTCACACTGTCAGTCCCATCTCTTTGTTGATTGCAGCCCGTACATGTTCAACATTCTCAGGTGTTCTGTTTGTTGCAGGTCTTCCAGAACATGGATCACTTTCAACAAATCCTCGACCATTGTTGAAGAGTTCATGCCACACTTTTATTTGGACTGCAATCATTGTATCATCCCCAAAGCCTTCTGAATCATCTGAATAGTTTCCACGCAGAAATATTCAAGCTTAAAGCAAAATCTGATGCAGATTGTTGCTGTACATGCTGAGTCATTTTGAATGCAACAACCACACAGTACACATGTTCATTCAAAGGTGTCTACTAGTACACCTCTGACTAGTACAGTGAAATCGTCACTGTTCACACATGCACATTCCAGTCCACTCTCTTCAGCTGCCAGGTTACATCAATGTCCCTCAAACCATTCTCATCACATCAACAATGGCTGGACTTTTTCCATACAGAACTGTGTGTGTGTGTGTGTGTGTGTGTGTGTGTATGGAGAGAGAGAGAGAGAGAACAAAAGCATCTCAGATACAATGATTAAACATAGATTCTAAGATTTGAGTGGCACATTCCACAGCATTTAGGACAGGGTATTAGAAATAATTGCATCCAAATTACTCCACAGAAATTCCTCAAGTCGATACCCCTCAGTTCTTGTTCAGTCTCAGTTATAAGCATGACCCCCCTTTCAAAACTTATTCAGAATAGCCAAAGCCCAAAACAGCATCTTAAAAATCAAACTGAAAATGAGAACATAACAAGGGTTCTGAAGCTGTGCCTTCTAAATTGTTAAGGTCACTATTATGTTATGATATGGTACTGTCTTGGTATCAGCTATAGTCAATTTCACAGACTGGAATGTACAGTGTTGAAATCCAAGGCTTTGCTAAGCCCATGGCAGGGTGTATCAAATTCCTCAGTTTCCCATTCATCAGACTCCATTTTATGTATATATTTCTACTAACTAATATATTTATATATCTCCCCAGTTAGCAGGATCTGCCAAGATAATTGTGTCAGTTACTGTAATATAGCTAATCTCAAACTATCCTTACTTATGTGTTTTCATATCCAAAACCATAACTAAATATAAATTATTTGGATTTTAAAGGCTTCTTTTGTAGATTTTGAGAGTAATTACTTAGGACAATGTATCAGGTGATTTGGTTATGATTAATTTCCTGAACTTTGTGATAATCTTCTTACAAGTACACACAATAGAACGTGCTTCTCCACAGTATAATTTCTACTGCTTTAATTTGCAAATGGATTGCTCTCTTATTAACATATTACCATATGTTAGTAGTTTCTTTTCATTTTAAGGTGGTACTAGTATCCTGAAATGTTAGGCCTGCATTTATATATATATTTTGAACTCTTAACAAGAACTGAATTAAACTGTACAATGATGTTGTGTTAATTCATATTTGATATTTACCAAGCATCCCCATTAAACTAAATAAACCTGACAAACACTATTTTGAGCTATTTGATCGAGGTTAACATCAACTGTGATAAATCACATTTATAAATTTTACCATTGACATGATGTGATAAGAATGACATTTTACCTGTGTGGTCTTCTTCTCAATTTAATTGTGAGAAAAACGTTAGACAGATCCCAATTGGGGGTCATTCTATAAAACACCTGACCAGTGTTCTTCAAAACTCTCAAGGTTATCAAAAAAAGGCAATTCTGAAAAAATGTCACAAATAAGAAAAGCTTAAGGAGATACTAGAAATGTATTGTGATATCCTTGATGAAATCACAAAACACACAGACAAAACAACAACAAAAGGACATTAGAGGAAACCCGTACAATTTATAGACTTAGTTAATTATAATGCATGAATATCTGTTCATTAATTTTGATAAATGTACCATTTTAATGGAAGTTGTTAATAAGGGAAATGGGGTGTGCATCATATAGGACTCTCAGCATTATCATTGCAATAATTCTCTTTGTCTAAATCTTTTTAAGCTGAAAAGTTCAGTTTTGAAAATGATGCAAGAGAAATTAAAGGCAGTTGGTTTGACTCTTTGCTGACTGTTATATTGTTAAGACCTAATTTTGAAGGCGAAAGACCCATTATCATTTTTTTGTATTCCTAAAAATTATTTCTGCTTCCATCACCCTTTGTATTTTGTTCACCTGGTTCGTCCTTTACTTTTATATTTTCCTTTCCACAGATCAGTGGTACAATCCCATTACAGGTGACCTGATTTTCAGGGTGCTTTCAAAACAGCCAATGCAGACACATTAGTACTAGATTCTCCTTCTGAAAGAGCCGCAGTGAGGTTTCCTGGTGTTGAACTGGAGGTAGTCACCGAAGCCTTTGGGTGAACAAGAGAGAAGAGGCAAGAAAAGAAAAAAACAAACTTCTGGTTTCTGAGGCTATAAGGAAGATAGGCATAGGGGTTCACAAAAAAATAATTTTAACAATCTAGAGAAAAAAATCTTAAATGCTAGAGAAAAATACTAGTTAATTAGAAAACACTAATTTTAACACTCGAGAAAAAAATTAACAGAGTTTAAGAAAACAAGCAATGTTATGTCTTGAATTTGCCAATCAGAAAGTTTTTAAATGATAGTTCATATGTGTCATCTAAATTAAAAGACACTGCTCACTAGCTGTAAATGAAAAACGCTTCATAATATTCCAATATCATTTCTGTCTATCCACTACTTCCATAAAATAATGAGTACACCTCTGAGCCAGTAGGCCAGCATTATTTTTGAGCAACAGTAGAAAATTAAATATACATGTTACATATTTAGGACAGCAGAGGGAGCTGCTCTGGGGAAAGAGTGAACCACATCAATTCTAATTTCCTTGGCTGAAAAGGAATAGGTCATAAAACTTCAGAGGCCAAACACCAGGAAGATACAAAGCAAGTAACCAAACTGCTTCCCGGTGCACATGTGCATTCTTTCTGGATACTATATACAAAAGACTAGTGGATTATAATATGGTATTTCATAGTATTTTTAATTGGTAGCTAAATGAAATGTCTTTTCTTTGTTATAATAGGAACACCAAAAAACCCAGTGTATTTTTTATTGAAAGAAACACAAAGAAGGAAAGAAAAATTAAAAGATAAAGTATATTAGTTTTATATAAAGGGTATGACAATATATTTTTACATTTTTTGGATTCAAAAGAGATGTGTATAAATGCAACTTTAATGTTGTACATAGTAGATTTACATAATCCTTTATACATACACCTGTGCATCTCCAGTGACTGCCATTTATAAATCAGTTATTTCCTAGTTGGAAGTAAATATCCAACTGTTTTTACTTAAATAAAAAAATTTTAAGCAGATTTTTCAAAGCCTAATTTAAAACACACATTCAAAACTCCTGCCATTTTATGAAATGTCCAAATAGTTTACCGTATACAATGAAATTCAAGTTTTAAAAAGGGATGTCATTATTTTTAGATAATGTGTATTAGTTGTTAAAAATTGTAAAATTCTTATAAAAAGTTATATTTTATATAATCTTATTTATGTACTAACCTCATTAGTCAAAATTATGTGAGTTGTTCTGTTCCTTTACTTTTTCTGCTACGCCTACTCCAAGATCTACTCCCAAAAGAACACCAGTTTAACCTTTTATTTTATTTCTTAATATGGGATTACTGGAATATTTGTACATATTAAATACATGTTCATCATTATTTCTATAATAACCCTACATTTTTCTTCATTTTTCTTTTCATGCTCTCTTCTAACCTATTTTTCTCTATCATCCATTACTTCTATTAGTAAAGAAAAGATTTATTCAATCATTATTCCAGTCAGATTTGACAATTCTATGAACTTTTAATATTCAGTTAGCATATACAATTTTAAATAACATTCTCCATTAACACAGCAACCTCCCTACTTTGAAATTTCCCCATCTATTTTTTTTGTATTCTTTCCTTTCTGTTTGTCATATTTGTTGTGTTTAAAGTTTGTTTCAGTAAGCAGAGATTCAGTAAACTCATAGTAACAGAAGACAAGTCCTCCATCGCTCTTTCCCTCTTTCTCTACTGCAGTCACACTCCTGTTTTCCATCACCAGAGTCAATCATCTTGGTGACCAAAAATGTTACAGACTCTATCCACTTACTGATCAAGACTTGACCTTCGCAAGAGCACTCAAAGGAAAATATGCAAAAATGGGGAGGGTAAATAATTTTAATTAAATTAGTTGCTTAACTCATTCTGAAATGTTTAATTTAAAAACAAGCAGTTGCCAAGTGACTTTTGCCTAAATACCTAGTTCAGTGAATTTTGCATGGTTAATACAGCTATAATTTTGAATGCTTATATAGATACTAACAGAAAATTTCCCATTGTTCATAACTATAGTTGTTATTCACCCATTCCACTCAAAAACAAAAAAAAAATGGGCTTATAGAGATTTGTGTGGACCGTGTATTTTGTGAGTGTATGTAGCTGTCATCATGGCCAATTCTGTTGTTGAGGACACACTGGAGTCGAGATTTCTAGTGATCTCATCATACATCTTTCCAAGTGTTCAATGTCCAATGACAATAATAAAAATAAAATCTTATTCATAAATAAAATATGATGGGTTGCACTGCTACACTCCCCAAAATACATACATCCACTTAGGACCACAATGTGAGAACCTATTCAGAGCCATCATTTTCATAAAGTTGTACTGCAGAAGCTCCTATGTAGATTTGGACATCTTAAAGATATCTGTTCATTAACCAGTCTTCAGTAAAAGTTCTTTCCATGAAACACTTTGAATAAAATTTATTTCTCCCTGAAATATTTTTTTACCTTTTTAAAGCAATATGAACCATTTTCCTCTATTTTCTGGTAGCATTTAGTAAAGTCTAAACCCTTCACATAATTTCATTAAAAATGACACAAATAAATGGAAGGATATACTGTGATGACAGATTGAAAGATTTGATGTTTTTAAGATGTGGCCTTGACTGGTGTGACACGGTGGGTTGGTGTTGTCCCTCAAATCATAAGTTCTCTGATTCGATTCTTGGTCAGATCACATGTCTAGGTTGTGGACCATGTCCGTGACTGGGGCCATGCGAGAAGCAAATGATCAATGTTTCTGTATCTCTCCCTCTCTTTCTTCCTCCCCTCCCCTCTCTCTAAAATTAAATAAATAAAATCTTTAAAAAGTAAAATGTCTATACTACTAAAGCACTTTGCAGAGTCAGTGAAATCACTATTAAAATACCAATGGCACTTTTAATAGAACAAGATCAAATAATCTTAAAATTAGTATGGAACCATAAAAGACTTCAAGAAGTCAACACATTCTCGAAGAAGAACATAGGTGGAGGTATCAAACTCCATGATTTCAAATTTATTACAAATTCATAGTAACCAAAACAATATTTTACTGGCACAAAAGTAGATACATATACCAATGGAACGTAATAGACAACCCAGAAGTAGACCCACTTTTAAATGGTCAATTAATGTACAATGAAGGAGGAAAAAATATACAAAGAGGGAAAAGATAGTCTCTTCAATAAATGGTATTAGGAAAACTAGACAGCTACATGCAAAAAAGAAAAAAGAAAAAAGGAAACTAGACCACTTACATATACCATAAACCAAAATAACCTCAAAATAGTTTTAAAAACTTTATTTTAGGACCAGAATAGAACAGGAAAGAAACCCTCTGAAATCAGTCTTAAAAATATTCTTTTGAATATGTCTCCCAGGTAAGGACACAGAAGCAATAAATAAATGAATAGGATTACATCAAACTAAAAAGCTTTTGCACAGTGAAGGAAACCAACAAAACAAAAACTCAAACCACTGATGCGGACATCGGCTAGCAGCGTCCGCGTCATTCTGGATGAAATAAAATATACACACACAGAGACTGCCGAGTCTGGTGGAGAAATGAGCATGACTACATGGCTTTTCTTTCAAGGGGAGCAAAAGCCATGGCCTCCGCCATGACAGGCCTTTATTCTAAAAATCTCCTCACATTCCAAGATGGTTCTCCTTCACTATCCCCAGGTTACAACAAAGGAGCCAATGCCCCTCATTACAACACAGAAGAAGGATATTAGCAAATGAATAGGCAGCTGGTTACACTGGTCTCTGCAAGGTACTTGCAGGGTGAGGGGGTTTTAGCAAAGAGCAAGCTTCAAAACAGCCTAGGTATATTGCAAATCTGATTACCCACGAGGGTTCCTATCTGTGGGCATGGGTCCTGTGCATCTCTGAGTGGCAGCTGGGCCCACGCCACACAGAAGGGTCTGCCACAAACCACTAAATGGAGAAAGATATTTGAAAATAATATATTTGATAAGGGGTTAATATCCAAAATACATAAAAATTCATACAGCTAAATGTCAAAAATAATCTGATTACAAAATAGAAAAGGGCCTGAATAGATACTTTCCAAGAGAAGAAATACAGCCAGCCAACAGATACATGAAAAGATGCTCAGCAGCATTAATCGTCAGGGAAATGAGAACCAGAACCACAAGGAGATATCTCCTCCTTTGGAGTGGTTACTCTGAAAAGACAACAATAGTTAAGTGTTGGTGACGATGTGTAGAAAAGGGAATCCTCACACACTGTTTGATGTGTTTACGACTGGAGCAGCCACTGCGAAAAACAGTAAAGAGGTTCCCCAAAGGATTAAAATAGAACTATCATATGACCCAACAATTCCACATTTGGGTATGTATCAAAAGAAAACAAAAACATTCATTCTAAAGGATGTATGCACCCTAGGCATACTGCAGCATTATTTCCAATACCAAGATATGGACACAAACTGTGTCCATCAATAAATGAGTGAATAAAGAAAATATGATATGTACAATGGAATAATACACAGCCATAAAAAATGAAATCTTGCCATTTGAGACAATATGGGAAGACTGAGAGTGTATTAGGCTAAGTAAAATAAGTCAGAACAATAAAGACAAATACCATGTGATTTCACTTATCTATAAAACAAAACCAATGAAAAACTGAAAGAAACAGACATGAACTCATAGATATAGAAAAGAAATTGATGGTTCTCAGAAGAGAGGGTGTGAGGAGATGGGCAAAAAGGGTGAAAGAGAATAAGAGGCACAAACTTCCAGTTGTAAAATAAATAATGCACAAGGATATAATGTGCAGCATGGTGAATATAGTCAATAATATTGTGGTAACTTTGTATGATGGCAGACAGGCACTAAACTTACTGTGGTGATCACTTCATTAGGTGAATATGCTGAATGACTGTGTTGCAAAACTGAAACCAATATAATATTGCATGTTAATTATATTTTAATTTAAAAATACTAAAGGAATAAAAAGTAGAAAATATGAGAAAAGATTTGTTTTAATGGCATGTACTACTTATAGTTTTACTTTATGCTAATCTTATCCTTAGGTAAAATTTCTATTTTTGTCATCATTATGCAATTAAAATCTGCTTTTCCTTTAGTTGTTTTTTTCTCCTCTCCTCCCTTTCTTTTTTTTTTTTGTCTGCACATCTCTATCCATTTTTAACTGTAAATTTTACATTTAACCCCTCATTTTAGCCTGCAGATATCTTCCTGAATGCTGAATTTGTTATCCAGAATATTTATTAAAATTTCCAACTTCATGTCTGAGCAAATGTGGTGAAGGTATTATCAAAGTTTGCATCCAATTCATAGAGATACAATGAAGAAGAAAGTTAAGTGGAAAATAAGGAACATGTCGAAATGACTTGACATTTCTCCCTTTTGTGCAACAAGATGCCGTGTGTCTGTCAAAAACTTGCTGAAAATCATTTTTACTCTGCAGCACTGAATTTATAGTCTCATAACCATATCAAAAAAGACAATTGAACTATCCTAGTGTGACTTATTTAATGAGCTTATATTAGTTCCTCATCATCACCATTCTTCTTTATAGGTGTTCCAACACTGTTCTTTTATTAATAGACTCTGAAAAATTATTCAAAACTGGCATCAATATCCCTAGTTTGCAGAATAGGCCTCCCATTTAGCCTTAAAATTTGTATGCTTTGACCATCTAATTTCTCCTAATTTCTCAACTAATTTTATTTGGTGATGATTCTGCCTTTTATCTGTCATATCTTTTAGTGCCTCGGAACTTAATTCATACAGTGTAGGATATGAAAAATAATGTAGGGGCTCTTTTACAATGTCTCCTTTTTGTTTAGATTTGAATTTCATTTTACCAACAGCAAGTGCTAAATTTTCTATCCCCGTGTGACTCTTTTCTTCAACAAGAAGAAAGACAGCAGGACAGGAGTGGAGGAAATCTTTGTCCCTTAGCATCATCATTAGCGTTTCAGCATGGTTCTCAGGGAGTGAGCTGACAGCTGTCTGACTACATCCTCTGAGCATAACTGAAATAACCTTTCTAATCCTTTGTCGCTTTTCTTGTTTTCCCATAAATGCCTGTTCATTATGTGGGATGTGATAGATTCTTGATATATTATTTTCAGGTTTTATACAAAATTTCAATGTGAGCTTAACATAGATGTGGTTTGTTAAAAAAAATCACATCCTGTTCTTTAAGTATTTGTTTATCATTTATACCTTGATTTTTTATATCAGGCATTTCAGGTGACTATACTTTAATACTCTTCAAATTTCTTCTCAATGGAATCATTTGTGATTATGCTGTCAGAATTACTTTCTTCAAAAACTTCCAGTACTCTTCTAGCATGTTCTCATCCAGAGATTTAGCAGGGATTAATATTCTTTCCTGAAGTTCGGAGGTACAGTTTTGTATGTATTCCGCTGCTGCTTGTTGGTCATTCTCTGACAATATGGCCAAACTCCTCAAAGGCCACCATCAATTTAATATCACAAAGTATTTGTCCCCTCAATCCACACCTAAACCTCATGGAGAGGTCTCTAGGACTAGCTGACAATAGAAAAATAATCAATCTTGTTTTATACATATTTTTCTACTGTACTAGCACATACTAGAAATGGACCACTACAATATTACAGTCTGACTTAGGCCAGAAAGGTAGTCAAGATGTTAAATCTTCTTGGTGAGCAGAATTTCAAGAAGTACACCTGTTCATCTGCTGGAAGAAGGAATGGCCAGAAGTATGCATCTACACAGTTAATGAGATGGTTTGGTCATCAAGAACACAGATGGAATAAGCCAGTGCTGAGAGATCTGGGAAGAGATTTGTGCGAAGGGTAGCAATGATTGCTTCCTGTAAGAATGCTCCCAAAGGAAAACCACTACAAAGGATGCTGTTAATAATCAGCCGTCCAGGACGACCTATTCTGCAAAAGCCAGTGAGCCAGTTTCTCTGCCCTCTTTAGTCCTTGCTCACAGGACTCATTGGACCACAGTAAAAGAAGTGTAAGTTAGACATTTTTGCCCAAACATGTGGACTTCCATTCACCACAGCTGATCACCTCTCAAGAAGAGAGCCCTAAACAGTTTCTAATAAGCCAGTCTTCCCTGAGGGAACAAACCAGTAACCTGATATTAGGTGCCATTTATGGAACCCCTTCTATTATGGAGGGACACAAAAGTGTGTGTTTGCCTCACCTAATTTTGATACTTTCGTCAGCGCCACAATCTACAAAGCTTTTGAATGTCTTGTTCATTATCATGGCATTCACTTATTTAGCTATCAGAAAAGTGATACTGTGTAAAAAACAGAGTGACTTGGAAAAATAATTTCTTTCTTTCATTCATCAGTTGGGAATAAGATGATCTAGACTAAGCTTAGATGGACTTGGGTTCAACCTGCTGGTTGAGTCCAGGGCTGCCTTACATGTTTTTCATTGCCTTTAGATCAAATGCAAATTTTACATACACAACAAGTGTCAAACTTTTTTCACAGCAGAAGAGATAAAGCAATGGAGTATACCCAAAGAATTCTGAGATTTTACCATGTATACCTACATTCCAGACCAGCTGGAAATCTAGAATAAATAATAGATACATATAATAATAATGATTAATATTAAAATCATTAGGAGAAAAAGTGCACACAATTTATAAAAAAGTTGTCAGGATACTCTATTAACCCTTTCACTTAAACATAAATAATTTTATTTTTCTGTGCCTCATAATGTAAAGCAATAGGAAAAGCTTTTGCTACCAGCATTTTTGACTAAATGCTAAATCTAAGTCTAATAAACATTCTATCTATCTACTAGGTAGTAGGAAAGAAAAGGAATAAAATCAAGTCAAATGAAACCATGGGAAAAAGTTATATTCAGAATGCAGAAAATAGTATAAGAAAAATGATCTGGTTTCTTCATGAAATAAAAGCTATTTAAAAGACAGCATTAAATCAATAAGAATTATGTGTGACCATATGAATACAATCTTCCCCTCACTGATTTGAAATGTCACGTTCACCCCACGTGAAGTGCCATCTATATCTATACTTGCATCTACTTACAGTTTTCCTGGTTATTCCTGTTCACTTTTGTATCCTATGTCTGTTTGGTTTTTTTAATCAGCTTGTTTAACTCCAGGGAAAAAAAAGAACAAAGAACAAAAAGTCCTCTTGCTCCTTTATAGGAGTCATGATACATTTGCTTAGTAATTCATAGAGAACTATAATTTTTAAGGAGGATCATTTTTCTTGTTCAAGAACATTGGATGTCTTTCCATTTGACAAAACTGATTTTTAGGATCATTTAAAATTTTTCATGATACAGTTTTACACTTAATTTGTTTATATTATTTCATTTTTTATAAGATATCACTCAAAGCAGATGATTATCCTTCTGATGTTCTGACAGATGGTCAGAGGTCAATGGCAGCCTAAAGCTAGGTAGCAATCATTCTCCTCCTTCACGTCCTCATGGAAGCATTTTGTCAGCTTGTAGCATTACACGAAGGGGAGTTCAGTACAGTAAGATATTATGAGGGTGAGAGAGGCCACAGTCACATAGTTTTTATTCCAGTACATGGTTATAAATGTTCTATTTCACTATTGGTCATTAATATCATATTGTGCCTGATTTCTAATCAAAGTTCATCATAGGTATGTGTGTGCAAGAAAAAATACATATAGTATATATAAGGTTCGGTACTATCCTTGGTTTCAGGCATCCACTGGGAATCTTGAGATGTATCTGCCAAGAACAAGGGAGATACCGCATTGCTATTTTGGCCTGGATATTTCTTTGTTGGGGAGGTGGGGGCTGTCCTATTCTTTGTCGGATATTAAGAGGTAGTATCCCTGGATTCTGCTCATCAGATGCCAAGAGCCTTCTCAACTCCACTTCAACCACCGTGACAATCAAAAATGTTTCCAGACATTATCAAATGTCCCCCTGAGAAAGGAAGGCAAAATTGCTTCCTAACATGAACCATTGGTGTATAATGGATATTTTACGTTAATTTTATACCCTGTCTTACTAAGTCACCTTATAAAATATTCTCTTTTCTTTCATTGATACTATTGGGGTTTTCAACTGCAAATAATTGTTATGCCTCCAATTGTTCTTATCTTACTCCAGTGTGTGATAGAATGTTAAACAGACGTGAGTATATAGAGAGCTTGCTTTCCTCCTTTTTCTGTAATGATCTTATTTTGTTTCATAGAGAAAATGCTATTTGTCATATACATAATAGAGAAGTAATAAGTATTCATTGACTGATCTGTGATTTTTTCATCATAATGCTTAGTCTTGTCAAATGCTTTTAAGCTTCTATACAGATAATGTGTTTTCATTTTTTTGTCTGCATGCTTCCATTACTCTAAGAAACTAAGATATTGACCATCCTAATTTTGGATCAACCCTTTACATATGGAATAAGCTCCAGGTGGTTATCTTATATTAGTTTTAAGGTGTTGCGGGATTTTCTTGCTATTATAAATATTGTATATTTAATATGTTTTGTGTTTAACTTGTTTAAAAACATCTCTGAACAAGCAACAGCAGAGAACCTATAAAGGGCATGGGGGCCAGTATCTCTGTCCAGGGGCAGCTGTTGCACTACCACTTTCCTCCTCTGCATGGTGAGTCTTTTTGTTCCTCCTTTCTGTTTCCTTTACTCAGCCTTGTTTTAGTGTCGTGCTTCATCACGCACTTCTTTATTCTATTGCTAGGCCATGAGGGATATCTCCACCTTCCAAAATGACTTCCCCAGGAAACAGCACGTCTCTAAGACTGCCACCTCTAGCCTCACAGACTTTCCAGGCTTTTCCTTACTGATCACCAGTATCCAACGCTTGGATCCATTAGGTCACAGACCTGCTTTCAGGATTTTCACTCATAGAAGAGAATTCTGTTTATGTTATTCTCATAAGAGTTTTATTCTAACTTCATTAATGATATTTTTGTTTTCTCCTCTGGGGTCTTAATATACTATGCTTTCTTCTCTGTTTTTCTAAAATGTATGCCTGAGGTGGCCCCTGTACCCAACTTTGTAAGTCTCAGAGATACAAGTATACTTACCTACTTATGTCTAAATAAAAGTTTGTTGTCTTGTGTCCAAGAAACATGGAGCCATGGTCCATGGGTGTTTTTATAATCTCTCCTTTTTGAACTGTGTGTTTTTACAAAGATTTATTACTTGATTATATAATTCAAGACAACAATATTGTCTCAGGGAAATCTAGAATGCTTTTTTTCATTTTTAAAGTTGATAAATCAACACAACAAATGTTAAGTAAACTAAATACATAAGTGTAACCCTCTCTACCGAGAACATAGTATAAATCTTATAAATAAGCACACAGGGAAAAAAATTAAACACAGATATCACAAAATTTAGGAAACAATTAACTATACTCAAACCTTAGTTCTGAAATATGTATAAGTCCAGGAAACAGTTATTAACCAAACAAACATTAACTCTGGATCACAGTGTAACTTCCAGAAAAATATGAATTTAGGGATTAACATTTAAAATGAAAATAAGTGATAAAAAACACAAAGGACACAAGTATTGTAAATCTCTCATTGCCAAATAAAAAAGCATCAAATTTTATAAAGCTAAAATAGACACAAGTGCAAGGGAAATTCAGTATGAAGTCTGGAACAAGATAATACAACTTACAGCCATAAATTCAAATAATAAAGGCACACTGCTTCCAAATAATACAATGTATTGTTCTAGTAAAAATATAGATCACTCTTTAAACCCTGATGACAGAGATTAAATAGTTGTAGGTGCCATAAAATATTTATAAAAATTGACTGGAAGCAAACCTCAATAAATCTCTTAATGTAGAAATATTCTAGTTCTCATCATTGTGCTGATCTAGTAAAAACTGCTGGCATCCCCCCCAAAACCAACCTCAGACGAATTAAAGGCTGAAACTCCAAGTGAGGGGAAACCCTTGGGGAAAACGTTTGTCTTCCAAACAGGTCTCTCTCCGTGGTGGTGGCTGTAGCTTATGGCAACAGGTGCCCCAAGAGGCATTTTTGAGCCCAAGTCAGAACTGCAATTGAGATAAAAATCTATGTAGAATTGGATATAATATATATGTTTTTAATTTAATAAGATTAGTTTTTTAATGACTAAATATTAGACAAAAAGTAGTCTTCCTCTTATTGACAAAATTAACCAAAACATTAGGAAAACTGCTCAAAAGGTTAGTGGCAAGGGAAAGAAGTTTCAGCCTTAGCACATTTGAAAACAGTGATGGGAGAAAGTTTTCCTCAGTTATTCACACTTCGCATTAGGACTCACAGTAGAAAGAGGGACTGTGGATTGCTGTTAACAAGTCAGGAAAAGCTTTTTTCTTTGTTGGTGTAAAAAACTTCTGGTAGCTGCTTCATTTTACTCTTTTTGTTAAATAAAATATAATAGTAATTATATCACTTGATACGGTGTATCTGTATTTTATATTGACCAGTGGTTACTGGTCAAATGAAATTAACAAATAAATTAATGAAAACTCATAACATACTAACAAAAGCAGGAGCTTATCTCTAGGAAATATTCATAATAACCTTAATTGTAGTAAATTATTGATGAGTTCATTTGAATGAATTTAATGGTAGAAAAATTTCAACATCACAAAGACTGGTCTGATCTTACTTCTATCGATGTGCGTTGTGGATGAATGAAAGTGAGAAGCATTCATTTGATGAGTTGTTAAATTAGTGAAAAGTTTCTAATCATTAATGCCAGTTTTCTAAAGACTAAAGAAATGGATATCTGATCCATTAATTCAATTTATCTTAATGATGCTAATTGCCATATAAGCAATTCTGTTAATGGCATCAGTATGTGTCTTGTAAAGACAGGTTACCAAATTGAATTGGCAGTCTAAAGTGTGACATGGAATTCATTTAATTAACCCCACATTATTGGGTATTTATTCTGTACAAGGCCCAATTTAGAATACAGGAAAGAAGAGAATATTCTTGCAAGGAGTTTAGATAGAAATAATTGTCTAAACAATTGTTGTATACAATGAAGCCTTTCAGATTGCACAGCAGATAGAAAGTTCAGGGAAAGTTCAGAAGACAGTGGAAGTCATTTAGAATAGAGACAGGACTAGGGACACAAGATGATGAAAGCATACTTTAAGATGGAATTATAAAATTTGATGTCATACTATTAATGCTTTAGGTTTTTCTAAGCTTATAATTAATGACATTAGCTTCACTATTTGTTCATTTGGGGGCAAATTCTAGTCTTAATATTAAGAAAGAAATTTTCAGGTACCATTTATTGCTTATGGAATCCCCACAAGGGAAATTTTCACATGATCAGATCAAAGGCTAGATTTGGAAGGAGGGATATGTGGTATTGATGGAAGGTGTCATGAACACCCCTGGAGAACATTCCCTAAATGGTTCCTAGAGAAGGGGTTGCATTGCAGTCTTTCCTATAAGTCAGCTAGGTGACCACTTGGTTAGCTGCCTGCTGAGCAGCATGGCACTAAGGAATACACTAGAGTCACACAAGGCAACTATGCTATTCACCCAGCTTTTACTGAATGTACGTTCACTCTAAGTAGAACATCAACATACATTAATATCCTACCCACTATCTAACCTAAGAGAAATATAACACACACAACAATCAATGGAGGATAACAAACCTGAGTCCCAGAGTCTCAGCCAATGAGTCCTAGAGATAGCACAGGGAGCCCTCAGCATCTTGAGTCTCATGGGTCAGAGAGGGTACAGTCTTCATTCTGCAGGGCAGAGTCTCCTAATACCAAAGCCAAGAGAGATCAGCGCTGCATGGAGCAGCACTCTGGTGTGTGGAGCTCAGTTGTCTCAATGGTAATCTGAAGCCTGCCTCAGTTATACTCAAGGAGGGTGTACTCCACCTCTCTGGGTCTCTTAATAAGTGTCTTGGCACCCCTGATGGTGAACGGAATTTCTCCAGGATCCTATGTGTGGGTGGTCCCACTATACAGACATGTCTGTTCTCAACAGGTGTGCAAATATCTTAGGCATGCCTTCTTGCCAGATAATATGTCTGGTGTGACTTGGGTAGTTTCTTTCTTACACCAAAGTGTCATCACTGACTGGCAGCTATCCTGGTTGACATGAGTGACACCATTTTGATTTACAAACTTTATCCTACCTTGACCAGACCAATGTTATTTTACTGGGTCTGCTCTCCACAGAAGGCAGTTCAGGTAGAAGGACTGAAGGAAGCAACCAATGCAGAGATTATTTTTGTTGAGAGAATAATTTTAAAGAATGTAGACAAAGATAAAGAAAAGAAATTCAGATTTATATTTTCGTAAGCCTTGAATCATAAGGAGTTTTAACTTGCCCTCTGGTGTGGCTCAGTGGACTGAGAGCTGGTCTGTGAACCAAAGGGTCTCCAGTTCCATTCACAGTCAGGGCACATGCCGGGGCTGTGGGCCAGGCCCCCAGTTGGGGGCTTGAGAGAGGCAATCAATTGATGTATCTCTCACACATCGATGTTTCTCTCCCTCTCTTTTTCTTTCCCATCCTCTCCCTAAAAATAAATTTAAAAAGTTTTAATTTGTTCTGACTAAAAATACTGTTTTAAAGAAAGTATTTCAATAATAAAAATAGTATTCTAAGATTAATCTGCAATTGGGGAGTAGAATGGATTTGACAGGGAAGAAAATAACACTTACTGATTTTTATTGTGCCAAGCTTACTGTTAGGTGTTTCAATCTCTGTATTTTACTCTTATGCTCAGTAAATATTCATGGCTCCATTATGTACCGAACACTTAGGCTAGGAACTAGTAATGCAGTGGTGAGCAAAACAGGCAAGTTACTCACCCTTCAGAGGTTAGGGACCAGTGAAGAAAGACGGGGAATAAATAAGTAAATAGCCAAATAACTTTAAATTGTTGTAAGTGCTTAGAAAGACAAATTAAATAGTAATATGATAAAGTAGTGGTCAGCTGGAGTTGGGACTCAGTGCACAGTGTGGCTAGAAGAAGCTCCCTGAAAGGTGGCATTTGAGTTAGACTTTAGGGGCTAGAGTTTGGTGGGAATCTTTGAAAAAGGTATTTGAAGATACAAAGAGCTGTGTGGGCTCAATTGCAGATGGGAAGCAAAGAAGGGAACAGGGCAATAGCCATTACCATCAGATACTTTATAGATAAGAAAACTGAATTAATTCAAATAATTATGAGTTTTCACACAGCTAGTACATTTTATTATCACCAAACCTAACTAGTTTTTTTTTAAGATTTTATTTATTTATTTTAAGAGAGGGGAATGGGGGGAGAAAAAGAGGGAGAGAAACTCCAATGTGTGGTTGCTTCTCACAGGTCCCCCCACAGGGGGCACCTGCCCTCAACCTAGGTGTGGAACCTGACTGGGAATCGAACCAGCGACCCTTTGGTTTGCAGGCAGGCACTCAATCCACTGAGCCACACCAGCCAGGGCCAACTGTAGCTAGGTTTGACAGACATATTTATATTATTAAGCGAATAGTAAAACAATGTCATTTAGTGATATATAATTTACTGTATATAATGTTGAGCACAAAGAGATACATGCTGTAAATGCTATCATGTAGTTGTTCATTTGTTTCATTCCCTTTTTCCAATTTGTAATTTTCCTCTAATTAAAAGTTGGATAATTTCTTAGCATGGATGTGTTCTGATAGAATATGTATTTTAACATTAGTTTATACCATGAAATATAATTGTGCATGTGAGCATGTGAGGGTGTGTGTGTGTGTGTAAAATGTATCTGTGTGGTATAGCAAATAATGGTAGAATCACCCACTTAGTGGGCTTAAGCAAGAACATTCCAAGGAAGTCTATAATTAGCTTTTATATGTGCTTCCCCACTGGTCTGTGGGTTCATAAACGGCAAGGAAGGCTCATTATTCATAATCTCTGCTTTTAAAACAGGTACGACACATCACTTCAACTTAATAAATATCCTTTGATTATAAGTTCCACGTAGATATAGCTGTATATAAGATATTTTAATAAAACTCTTGGGTTTTCGTTCAGGCCTATTCTGTTCAACTATCTTTGTAAAAATAACTAACTACAGCTATAGTTTTAGAGTATTTGTGAAGGCCTCAATGAAGTTCCCTTCACTTTAGAAGCAAAGGTAAATCCTATTTATGTGCTATAAGTTTTAAGATGTTATAACTGTTATATCTGCTATTCTTCTCTTTGTCATTTCACGCATAAAATGATACCTTCAGGTTCTTGTGTAAAGATGGCAATAAAGTATCCTGAGATTTTTGTGTGCGGCATAGGAAGTCAGTGTATGCAAAGGACCACACAGCAATATGAGTTAATGACACTCTTCTAAAAAAATAACCTGACATAGGAATTCATAGATATTTTAAGTTCACTTCCATTTATGTCATCTGATCTTTGGAAAATTACTGACAAAATGGCCTTGTCATTGTTTTTACTTTAATTGGTTTTTATTCCTTCTTCATTTTATTATTTGCCATCTGTAACAATTAAATTATTTTGTAATACATAAAATTTGTGAATATGTTCTCTTATGCATGTATGTCTGTGTGTGTTTGTTTGTTTGTTTGTTTTTAGCAGCAGATAGGCTCCAAATAGCAGAGAAGCAGCTGGAGACCTGTATAACTGAGCTAGGATTATGGTTCCATTTTAATGTTTGTATTTAATGATAAAAACATCATCTCTCCAACAAGAGATAGGATGGCTGACAGGACTAAGCTGAGTTCACTCACTATGCTGATGGCTGCGTTTTGGGCAACCTGCGGCAAGTTACATGATTAAAAAGAGAGGGAAAAAAACACTCATATTTCCACAGGCAATTTTTAAAATATGCTTTGGAATAAATTTAATGGTATATCATCACAGCATTTCACAACATATCTTAAGAGGTACCAGGATCTCTTTTTGTTCAAATTTATCTGTGAGTTAATTCTCATGCTTAATAGTTGAAAGTGATCATAACTAAAAGGTTGGTAATGCAGAGAGTCATTGTGCTATATGAATAAATACATCTATTCAGAAAATTATTCCAATTCCATGGATATTTATATTCGAATAGACTTCAGCAACAAAGTATTGCATAAATATTCAATGCATTATGGTAGACACTTATGTTTATAAATATATATTTCATATTTAATGAAATGGATAGGAATATCAAAGACTCCATTAACATCTTCGTCCCAACTAATGAAAAACAAAATACAAATGTGCAACCATAATTAACTGATCCATATTACTCTTATTTTTCAAAATTAAAACTAGAAAATAATGCTTATATTTAGATATGAATGCAACACATTAAAGAGGCTAAGTAGTCCATATTTGTCATTTGAGACAAGGATCCAGGAGACTGAAGCTTAATAATCTTGTCAAGGAAATGACGGAAAGAGGAGTAGCAGTGTTTTGTTGCGCAAAGGTCCTGTTGCTGATCTGTCCACTCACCCCACTGACATAAAGCAATAGCTGAACCTGTGAGCCCACAATTCTCTCCTCCTTGTCCTTGGATCTTTCCTAACTTTCTCTGACTCCCGGACTAGAGGCATGCTGTTCGGCTCCACGAGAAGGACCCAAGGAAATGACATGGAAACTGAGTACAGTTCATCTTGCTGGGACTCGGCCCCATGCTGGCTGGGTTTCAGCTCACGGTTGCGGCGTTACCAAGATTGTGCTCACAGGTTCCAGCCTACTCAAGATTCTTCGTGCTTCAGCATGAGAGACAGAGACAGCCTTGCAGGGAATACTCCCCAACAAGCTCTACCCAGAGCCCTATATCTATCCATCATCTATCTGTCTGTCCACCCATTTATCCATGTGTCTCTCATCTCTCTCTGTCCTACTAGTTCTACTTCTTTGTTTGGACCATGAGTGGCATATTTCTCTAATTCTGGAGAACAAAAAGTTTTCGGAAGTTTTAATTGTTAATCTCCTTAGCTGAGTCACCTCCTAGTCATAAAATATAAAGTTGCCTAATGTTAGTAGTTCCCTAATATTATAATCTTACATGACCTGGTACATTTGTCAACAATAAGAAATTAACATGAATACCTAACTACAAACTAAACTACAGACTTTATTCAGGTGTTAACAAATTTTCCCCTATTTCTGTGTGCCAAAAGACAATCCAGGATACTATATCACATTCAGTTAGCATTTTTCCCTTGCTTCTTCCAATCTCTAATGTTTTCTCTTATATATTTTTTTCTTCCTCTCACCCCCCTCACCCTGACAGTTTCAACAAGTACAACTATTTAAACGTATTTCTTCAGAGCAACCTTCTGCTTAGGTTCATACTGTATTTTCTCATGACAGACGGAATGAAAAGTTTTCAAGAACATGACAGACCTAAAATTCCCTTATCATCTTGTCATATCAAGGGTGTATAATATCAACATGATATCAACATAATTTATCACCTGGGTAAGCTAGTATCTGCCAGGTGTCTCCACAGTAAAGTGACTACTTTTTCTTTCCATGGTTGAAAGGGATATTTTTGTTCTTCAGAATTCGATGCAATTCTGCAATAAATATATCAAAATGTAGGTTCAAATAAAACTAAACTTAAAAAGTTCTAAGTGTAAAAATTTTCTATAACATAACTATATACCTAACCAATATTAAAATAAATGAGACCAAACAAGAAAAGTGGGTGAAAGAAGTAGGCAGAAGGGAGCAGGGAGGAGGAGATGGAGGGAGGGAGGGAGAAAAATAAATGAGGGGAAAAAAAGCCCATAACAGTTTACAATAATGTATCCAATGGCAAAAGTTGTAACATTATTCAATAATTTTGCAGACATTTGGTCTATTCTTTGATAGATGTCTAGTTAGTAAACTAAAAAAATATTATTTAAGTTATGTGCCCTCAAGAAATTCTTAGATGAAGACATTGTATGCAAATCTCATCCATATCACCCTGGAAGATGGCCAAATATCTCTCATTTTTCTCCTCTCCAGGTTGTTCACACACACACAACTCACACATCCATATGCAGTGGATGCTGTTTTAAATGCACAGAAGTCTCTGAAAGACTGACCTCAGGATTCGTGTAGTGAATACTATGGCCATCACCCAAACCCCTACTTCCAGGAACTAAGCACTCATTACCCCAGCTACCAGCTGGAAATGTGGTTTGCTGACAGCTCATATGAGTCCCTCCCAGGATACTGCCTTTTCCCAAAGTTATCACCCTCCTTGAATGCAGGTGACAGCCAATGATCACTTAAAGTGAGCTGGCGATGTGGGCACCAACATCTCTGAGAAGCTCCACGGTAGATTTTATTTGTTGGCCATGGTTTTTGGTGAGAGCTGCTGTTATAAAACTGGGTTCCCAGTTTGCACTAGTGATGACAGGGTCCCTGAATAATAGAGGCTAAATGGCAGGTCTCGTGAATGAGAAAAAACTAGTTAGAATGATGTTAATAAATGGAAAACTTGGAGCGGAAACTAATGGGGTTTGATCACCAGAGAACTATGGACATTGCGTAACAGACCATGAGATGTGAAGGAGAATTTAGATGGGCAACTAACTAGGGCATTTTTTCATTTGTACAACCAAAAGAAACCAAGGAAAAATGAACAGAAGAAAGACTGTTGTCTCATAGCCCGTATCTTCCCTGAACAAAAGCTTGACTTCTTGGCCTCAAGTTGGGACTTTTCTGAAAGACTTCAGTCGCAGTCTCTCTTCTTCCTTCTTCCTCTGGCCAATCCAGTCCCCCTCCCATCTATAGGCGTTGTTTTTGAGAGCATCTCTCCAATAACCACCTGCCTGCACATCTCCTCTCAGCACCTGTCTCTGGGAAAATGCAACCTATGACCTCAGACCCTTTTGTCTCTGTCTTATAATAAACTCTAGCAGGACTGATCACGACTATTTCTCTCACCACACACACATTTGTGTCCTGCAATTAACTCCGTATTTTAACCATGTTATTGAGATTATCAGCCCTGATTCTATCTTCTTGATAATTATGTTTCATGACATAATTTAATTTTTTCATTTAAATTTAATAATTCACTGGTTTAACTCCATTCATTATGCTTTACCCCATCACTATTATCTAGTGCCAGAATGTTTTTATTACTCCAAACAGAAGCACTGTACCCATTAAGAGGTCACTCCCCGCTCTGCATTTTCCCTCTAGCCCCTGACAATACTAATCTGCTGCCTTGTCTCTGCTTTTGTAGCTAGTTCAGATTTTTCATGTAAGTGAAATCATACAGTGCACTGCCCTTGAAAACATGTTTTCAAGGCTTATCCATGCTAAAGCTTGTAAATACCTCATTCCTTTTATGACTGAATAATACCCTATTGTATGAATGTATCACATATTGTTTATTCATCTGTTGCTGGTCATCTGAGTTGTTTCCACGATTTTGTTTCTTTTTTAAGTAAAAATTATACTTACAATGTACATGATATTTTTATATATATAGTGAAATGATTGCTTCAGTCAAGCTTATTAACACATCAATCTCTTACATTATTACCATTCCTTTTCTTCTTGTAGCATAAATTTAAAAAGGGAAAGGAACATCTAATAGCTTTAGTTTTCCTCATTGAGATTTAGATAGAAACAAATATTCTGGGGTAAAACTATCATAGGAAGACTCCATCCATTGACAAAATGTTTTACTCTTATGTTCCCTTTATTGCTGTTAAAAATCAGCTCTTTGAAGTCGTTACTGTCCTTGTGGGAGAGGTTTAGAAAAAGACTTTTTAAAAAGCCTTTTCTTTTTTAAACTTCCTTTTTATTTTATTCTTGTTTATTCTATTACAGGTATCCCAATTTCCCCCCTTTGCTCTTTTCCATCCAGCCCACCTCCCACTGCCGCAGTCCATCCCCACACCAATGTCCGTGTCTGAGGGTCACTCACATGTGGTCTTTGTCTAGTCCTTTCCCCTCTTTCCATCACTGCCCCTGCCCTGCCCTCACCCCTGGCCACTGTCAGTCTGTTCCCTGTTTCCATGTATCTGGTTCTGTTATACTCATTAGTTTATTTTGTTCATCAGATTCCTCTTATAAGCATGGATGGAATTGGAGACTGTTATGCTAAGTGAAATAAGCCTGTCAAAAACCTTGTTTTTTTAAAAAAAATTAAATCTTTAAAACTCTTCCTGACCATGTATATATGGATTTCAAAATCAATTGCTTTTTAGAGAATGTACTTCACAAATAAATAAAAGATTTTCAGATGACCCCCTTTAACTTATTCACATTGCAACATAAAGTGAATTATTATTTGAAAGCATCACTTCTATAGTTCTTTTTTAGGCCTATTAAAAGTCCAATTTTCCATTTTGATTGTTGTTTGTCCATAGCTTTTTTAAAATTAAAATAGTAGCATTTAATTTGCATTTTCACAGCATGTTGCAAACTTTCCTCTTTTCTTCAGTATTTGTCTTTCTCATTCTTTAAGCTGTGTGTTCGTCCTGATTCTTTTGATGTTACAGAAATAAAAGGCTACGGAGCAGGAGGATCACTGAAGCTGTATAATGCAGACTCCAGCAAAACAGAAACTGAGATCAGGAAATGTAAGTGCACATTCACACAGAGTCGCTGGAGGCCCATAAATTAGGGCCACAACTGCAGCCAGCATCGTTTAAGTACTCTTTAGTTTCTGATGATAAAGCGCGCTCGCTTATCACCGAGCTGACAACTGCAAACCCCTGTGGCCCTCAGCTTCTGCCTCTTCTATTTGTTACCTAGTCAGCCACAAGGAATTTAACAGCACACACAGTAAAGTATCTTTCTAAGGAGATCTCAATAAAACACATGGAACAAAGCTAGGAAGTGCTTGTGTCTGGGGCAGTGAAGAAATTGTTTCTCCTGCCTAAGTACCACCTCCCCGTTACACAGAGAAAAAAAAAAGACATAAAATTACTGTACTGTCAGTGAAGGTCTTTGTTTTATCATGTCATTATAGAGAAAAAAAAGAAATTCTTTGAACTTGAGTATTGAAAAGTAAAAGATTGAATATTTGTTTATAATTTCAGAATATTTATATATTTTTTGTTTTCTGGTTGTCACTACTTGGAAAAAACTTCATCTTTAAAGGATTAAAAAATTATTTTTCAATAATTGTTTTCATTAAAAATAATAGAACTTGAAATTAAATATATGCACATTCATTTTCAATTATGAATTCAATACTCAAATTAAGAATTATGAGAGAGTGATAATAACAACAAATTGCAACGAAAGTTTTGGTGGCCAATTAAACTGCCTCATTTGCTGGAATTAAGATCTTTATCCATTACTCCTAAAGGTCAATAAAATATGTAAATTGTGAATAAGTAAGCTGTTCCCTGTTTCCATGTCTCTGGTTCTGCTTTGCTCATTAGTTTATTGTGTTCTTTAGAGTCCTCTTATAAGCATGGACAGAAATGGAGACTATTATACTAAGTGAAATAAGCTCATCAAAAGCCTTGGTTTTGCCTGTCCAGAAGATATCCAGCCATGTAATCTGAAAAATAGAGACATTTATTGAAGAAGATACACATACAAGAAACACTGCACATGGGACAATGATGCTTCAATACCTTTCAAAGTAAGCACCTCACACAGTTCTCCCAATTGCCATCAGCTGCTCGGTCATATTTTCCTGAACCCCATGAACAGTCTGAAATCTCTTCCTTTACAAATGTGATTTTAGTTTTGGGAAAACCCAGAAGTTGCAGGGTACCAAATCTGGGCTGTAGGGGACTGACTCTCACGTGTGATTTGATGTTTTGCAAAAAAACTCCCCACAAGATGTGGTGCATCTCGTTGCCTATAGCAGTGGCCTTCTGAATCACCCACAAAGAATGTTCAAGCTTAATGCAAAATTTGATGCAAATTCATTGCTCTGCTCACTCAGCCAGTTTGAATGTGATGGCCACACCATACATACCCTCATACAACGCATCTACCACCACCACTGACTAGTACAGTGAAGTCCTCATTGTTCATGCACTCACATTCCAGTCCACTCTCCTTGGCTGCCAGGTTACATGGATATCACACAAACTGTTTTCATTATATTAACAATGGTGGGACTTCTTCCAGACAGACCTTGTATTTATCATTTTGAATTAAAAGATTAGGTTAAGCATCTGCTTCATTTTGGAATATGAGTCACTGTCAAAGGAAAAAAGTATTCTTAAAGTAGACATAAAATATTTTCCTTTGTGTACAAATACAATGTTACAAAAAACTCTGAGCTATCATCAAGATGATATAATATAGGGCACATGCCATACAACAATATTAAGTAAATATTTCTTATAATTTTGTTAAAGAAACATTTGGACCTCACTCTAATTTTAATTTTGTCACCTTTATTTATAATAGTAAGTAATTTGTATTGTAACACTTTTACTTTAGCAATAATTTGTATCCTGTTTCTTCATATGCCTCATCTATCATCAAAAAACAGATAACTATGAAAAAAGACACCTTTTTGCTTTCACTAGTTTCAGGTCAGCAGTTTTATTTTTTAGCTATCGTTATTAGCATCAGGCAAAGGAAATTGAGATTAAAAGTGAAACTTATGGATTTTGATGCATTTGCATGAAACTAGATCTAGTATGTTCACTAAATTGAATTTTTCCTGTATTAAAATGATAAAATATGAATATTAAAAATTTGTTTAATTAAACCAGAATATTTTCTAGTGCTTAAAGTAAGAACTAGTAGAGAAAAGATGAAAACATGTAGTTAGATGATATTATGTTCACCTGAAAAGATTTATTAGACTAAAATGAATGAGGTTAGAAATACTTTCCTCAGTTTCCCCTTTCCCTGTGTGATCATTTCTCTCAGATCATATAATTTTTTGTAACTTGAGATTAGCCATTTTTTCTATTCTTATAGCAGAATATACACAAATCAGCATTTATGCTTGTGAAAATATATAGTAAGTAAAGTCAATTTGTTCAGAAAGGGACATGTAGAAAGCAACCAATTTTTATTATCTCCATTACATAGTCAAGTTTCTATTTGAAACCTCCTCACTTAAACCTGGGTAATCAATCCACGTATCACCTGAAAACAGTTTCCATTGATGAATCTTTGCAGCATCCAGTGTAAGTTATAAACTTTTCCATAAGGGCTATATGCTCAAAAGCATACACACACAAAATAATTTGCACATAACTCCAACTGGTTCGCAGAAGTTATGGACCCATCCATTGACCCACATTAAGTAAGTTCAAGCAAAGCCTAATATAAGAAATTTTAATACCTTTCCATATCAAATCACAGTGATTTAACTTCAGCTTCTTTTTTTCTTGATAAAAAGTAATCTAATTACATTATCCAGAACATTATATTAGTCTTACAGTTTTCTTAACAAATGTTAGTCTTTAAATCAAAATCACTCAGGTATTCAGGAAGATGACAATCAACTTATTACATAAAATAATAAAAAATACACAAACTCACCTAGAAGAAGCAGATCTTACAGTTATCAAACACATCCTTTTTCAAAAAGATGAAAAATGTTGACAAAAAACAGTAAAATAAATATGTACATCTTTTTATTCTCAGAGTTAGGTAAAAAATAATGAGGCACAAGCTGTATTTTAAAAGCCACCAAGGTACACATTCAGATGTACTAAAATCTCCAATGACACTTTTTTTAATTTTTAAAAGACATAAAGTTATCACCTTAGTACATCGTAGAAAAACTGCTGAAAACCAGACAAAAATAAAATCTAAAATGGTGGAGGAATGGTTATTAATGTCATAAATAAATAATATTACTGAAAATTAATCTCAAAAGAAAAATCAAAAAGTAAATGAAATGTAGAAGACAAAGAAATAACATCTTCAAAGTGATTTGAAAAGTACTGGCCAATCTAGATGCTCTATTCAGTGGAAATACTCTCAGTAAATGAAAACGGAATGAAGATATTTCACAAGCAAAGAAAAGAACAGCATATGTCACCATCAGGAGAAAGGCAGTAACAGCCGATGAAAGCACAGAGACATAGATAGATACATGCTTTAAAAGAAAGAGATGTGCAGGTCAAATGAGGCAGTGAAATTTAAATACCATATGATCTCACCTAAAAGTGGAACCTAATCAATAACCAAACAAGCAAGCAAACTATAACCAGAGACATGGAAATAGAGAACAAACCAACAGTAATCAAAGGCAAAGGAGGAGGGGGATAACAGGGGGCTAAAGGGAAGGATCTTCCAGGAACATGTATAAAGGACACATGGACAAAAGCAAAGGGGTTAGGATAGAGGGTGGGAGGTAGGGATAGGGGACAGGGAGGGAGTGGTGGTGGGGGAAATGGAAACAACTGTACTTGAACAACAATAAAAGAGAAAAGAAAGGAAATAAATATAAAAAAATAGTACCCACAGTATGGTGCATTATAGGATTATAAATTCAAGAAATAGTTTACTACACAAGATTAATTCAAGACAAAATCAAAAAGAAAAAATAAATTTACTAGATTATAATTCACAGCCCAGATTTTATCATATCTAAAGAAAGAACTAAAATAATACTAAAAGAATGTAGAAACATCAAACTAATAGCAAGAGAATTAAATTGTAAACCTATAATTAAAATGTCAAAAAGAAAAGTAAACAACTTTAAATTAGAGGGAAAACTAAATAACAAGAATATGATTTTATACTTAAATAGGAATATCTTTATGATTATACCAAATTTAATGAAAATTAATTTATAGTATTGTATGCCAATTGAAAGATACAGTTTTATCATAAGGATAGAAAAATGCTAAAAATAAAACAATAGACATAATGCAATGAGCAAAATTCAGACCAGAGAGATGATATACCTATAATAATAATTATACAATTTACCAGACTCAAGTAAAAAATGTTATTAGAATTAAAGAGGAACATGCCTAATGATACAACAGTGGCAATCCTCTAGGAAGATAAAATAATCCTAATTTAGGTAATATCAATTTACGTAAAGGGAAAATGAAAAGAGATAAAAGTTTAGGCAAATCCAACTCATAACAAAAATGTTTTAAAACATTATGAGTAAATTATTTTACAAAATTAAAGAAATAAGTGGAGAGTAGACACAACCAATATTAAGAATGAAAGACTACCAAAACTCCTACAAAAATTAAGAAAATATTTTGAATAGTGAATATCAACTTATTTGAATATTTCAATTGAGCCCCCAGAAAATCACAATTCATTAAAACTGACAAAAACCCAAAAACTTGGATAATGATATTTTTTCAGTTAAATTAGATTTTGTATTTTAAAACTACCATATGAATTCCTATGAAATGTTTGAATTCTACCGAACATTTAAAGAAGAAATTAGACCTACATTATAAAAATTATTTCAGAGCATAAGAAAGACTTTTGTCAATTTACTTTATGAAATGAGTTTAACCTTGATAAGAAACCTAACAATTATAAGAAAGCAAATTTATATCAATTTCTCTCATAAACACAGATGCAAAATTCCAAACAAAATATTGTAGTGAAACTAAAAACGCATTCTGAACAAAGGAGTCTGTGGCAGGAAGAGGTGGCAGGGGAACCAGGACACCACGCAAATGTTCACACCCTGATTCCTAGAACCTGTGGACCCATTACTTTATATGTTAAAGGAGACTTTGCAGATGTGATGAATTGCCAAATCCTGGAGACCGTGGGGATTATTCTCAATTATCCAGGTTGGACTAACGTCATCCAAACGTCCTTATAAGAGGGACGGGAGGATCAGAGTCAATCGCAGGAGTCATGATGACAAAAGCTGTGAACAGGTTCCCTTTGTGGCAAAAAGGACTTTGCAGACATGCTCGTGGTAATGGATTTAGAGATAGATTTTCCCGGATTATTTGGGTGTCACCTAATTAATCACATACACCCTTTAATGCAGAATCCCTGGCTGGGTCAAAAAGATGCGATTTTAGAGGAACCACACTTGCCATTGACAGCTTTGAAGATGAAGGGAAGGCTCCAGGATCCAAGGAGCGTGTGTGGGCTCTGGGTGATGTGCACAGCCTCATTGGACAGTTTGTGAGAACACGGTATCTCTGTTCCACAACCACAAGGGAATGAATTTTGCCAGCAGTCCCACTGAGCAAGGACACAGACCCTCACCTAACGTATTTGGAACACAACAAGGCCCTACCAACACGTCTGTTTTAGCTCACTGAGACCTGTAATGCACTTCTGACATATAGAACTGTAATATAATAAGTTTGTCATGTTTATGCAGCAATAGAAAATCAATGCAGAGGGTGAAAATGATTTAACATCCAAAAAATTTAACAGTCAAATTCAACATGAAATAGAAAAAATTTGCATTATCAGTCAAAGAGAAGTGGAAAACCATTTGTTTGTTGAACTGCACAGCGTTCATGATAAAAACCCTTGGAAAATTAGAAATAGAAAGAAGCTTCCTTAAAGTGATAAAGGATATTTTTTTTAAACTGCATCAAAAATTCTCCTGAATTGTGACATGATAAACTCTTTTTTATAGATAATTAAAATAAGACAAAGATGCCCACTATTACCATTTTTAAGTGAAGATAACAGTGGCCAAATAAAAAAAAGAGGGAGTCGATATAGCAGACTGATTACAAGTTTGCCCCTACCTCTCACTTCTCTCTGAATTTGTGCTTTTGCAATGTGACTGCTGCTTCTCCCATCAAGAGGTGGAGTCTAGTCCTTCTCCTTGAATCTGGGTAAGTTTTATGAACTGTTTTGGCCAATAGAATATGGCAGAAGTGACAGTTCCTGGGATAGGCCTCAGTAGTCTATTATGCCTCCTCTCTCTCTCTCTCTCTCTCTCACTCTCCCCACCCCCCCCCTCACAAAATGTGTGGGCTCCTCAGCTGAATGATGAGAAGATGATGAACAAAGTCAAGGAAATATATGACCAACTGACACCCAACTTATCCCAAGCCAGGTAAGAAAGTCCAGACATGTTTAACAGAGTCACCTACCTAACCCTCAGTTAACTGCTAATATGTGAATGAGACTAGAAAAAACATCCAGATTATCTACACAAGGGGGGACTCCCCCCAAAATGGAATGTATTTATACAAAATGGTGTATTTATTCTTACATATTTAAACTTCTGTCACCTTCAAAGTACTCTCTTGATACAATACACCTGCCAAGATTTTTTTTTCCCACAGCTCAAAACATTTTTGAACTCATCAATTTTGATGCCTTTACTGGTTCTGCCATTTTTTGTCTCACCTCTTCCACATCAGCAAAATGTTTCCCTTCAAGGACTCTTTTCATCCAGGGAAAACAAAAAACAAGTCACTCAAGTTGAGATCAGGTGAGTAGTGAGGGTAGAGCACAGAGAGTCATGCCTTTTTTGGTCAAAAAATGTTGAATAGTCAGCATGGTGTGGGCAGGTGCCCTTTTAAATCATCAATCATGAAACAGGCAAATACTTTGACAGAGTCTTTAAAAAAAAAATTCATTGAAACGAAATGCAGCCTCTCACAACAGTGCCAGCTGGCACACTGATACAGATGGGTTCCTAGAACACTCACCTAGTGGGGGAAGCCTGTTCTACAAGGGACCCACCCTCCAAAAGATAATTCTAGGTTTCTTGATGTCCCCCCTCATAGGCTCACAAGCAACAATTCTGACCAGTTGTTTTAAGCCACTCATTCAGAGTGCTCGGATGCTCTGCACTGTCGTGGCAACGCATGATTGATGGAAACACCAAGGTGTCTGTGGAGGAAGGATGATGTAGACCTAATCTCTAGGAAATAGCGATTAATAGTCAATCATTTTTACATAAGTAATTTTAATGTATTTAATTCAACCACTTATTTACTATGGCTACAAATTTATTAATATTATATTTACTGAGATATTCTCAAAATAACCCTAAATCTGAGTGAGAATTTCTGATCACTGAAAAGGTGCCCAAGTAAGAGTTGAGTTTCCCCGATAGTGTCAGACAATGTTTATCAACTGGCTTTAATGGAAGGAAGAATTAACAAAATAGTGAATGAATGAATAGTGATAGATGAGCAAGTTTAAAAGTCTTGATAAACAGTTTATGCCATAAATACATGTATCTATATATGCACAATTATATACATATGTTCAATTGGCACAGATTTTATTTTTTAGGTGCAGAGAAGAAAGAGTTGAAGCAGTCTGCCTGTATGTTCTGCCAGCTAAAATCTATCAAATTCAGCTTGCCTCTCCACTACAACAAGATCTTGAGGAGAGTAGGACTGAAGAAAATAAGTGCTCCCTGCCTATCCATCTTGATAACCTAATGCTTCTCTATGCCGGCAGCATTGTACATTACCGATTTGAGCAAAATCTATAGGTCAATCAATCTCTTGCTTGAACCAAAGTGCCAATCTGTCATGTACTGTAATGCACTCTTTCTCTTCTAACCAAATTTTCAGACTCCAAATTTTTTTTCTAGATGACTCTGTCACTGTGCTGCATGATAGAACACAACTCATGCTCTGGCCATGCCTGCACACGGCCTGAGAAGTATTACCGGGAACTACTTGATAGATGGCACATTCATGTAAATATATCTTCATTATAAATCTCAGGACCGTAGAATCATTCAAAAAAATTCCAATATATTATTTTCAAAAAGAAAATAAATTGCAAAGCAGTTTTTCACATTCTAAAACAAACAGATAATATTTCTTGCCACTGTTCCATCATAACACTACATATGTGTCTGTCTAATTAGAGGGAATTGTCTGGTATGGTTATTTAAACTTATAAATAGCCAGAGGAATGTGTGTTTATGTAAACAGCTGCATTAGCATTACAAAAGTTACTTAAACTCTGAGTTACAGTTTCTTCTCTACAGTAAGATTATAATAATAATACTTGTTGAGACCAATAGAAAGTCATAGATAAATATTTGGGTTTTTGTATGCATTATACATTTGCTCAGCACTTGGAGACACTGGATCAATTAATTTAAACTTAATCACAATCTTATCTAAATTACAGTGTATGGAAACTGCCTAGGAGGATGTTGATTCAAATAGGTGCGTGATAAATGCCAGATCCCACTGTATCCCATCTTATTCAGAATGTGACAGAATTTGGTATATGTGATTTATTGAATTCCATGTCGGCTACTATACCAAAAAGACTCTAAGCCATGCCAGTTACTACTAGGCGAGATTTGTTGCATTAGATTACCTTCACCTGCTATATCAAGCTCACTGGTATCCTTTTGTAGGGTTCTTGAGAAAAGAAACCTTATCACAAAAATAAAAATATATGCCACATAGCCAAGAACAAGTTTAATAAAAGAATTCTTAGTAATTTATCTTCATAGCCTTGTAATTGTTCTGCTCAAATAAGAATGAAATATCAGCCACCAAAGTTGATATAACTTTTGGCTGCCTTTCAACTTTGAGATGAATACTTAGAGCTCACGGTCCAATGTATTGACCTGAAATATTAAATCTGTCAAAACACACTAACTGAACTCAACTGAATTGATATGCTCTTTAGCTCATGCCACCCAGTATAACAGTAAACTTTATCATTTGCCATTTTATAGTCCTGCAGACTCCTTAATCTTCCTTCACTCCATATTCTTTTGTTCATTTTTTCTTTCTTTCTTTCTCTTTTTTCTCCCTTCCTTCCTTCCTTCCTTCCTTTTTCTTTCTCATGCTTTCATTCTTTTAAATTAAAAAAAAAATAGAAAAAGTAATTTGGGGCAGTTTTTTATCTCATGTCACATCAAGGTCTGAAAGCAAGTCTCCCTGAATTAGCAAAACTTATGGAATTTCCATGGGAAAATTTGTCCAAAATGTGTTGACTTGCTGTGAAAGTTGCTATTAAAAACCGCAGCAGGACCTGTCCATTTTAATAGCCTCACATTCAGCAGCAGAGCTGTGAGTGGACCTCACCATAGCCTTTATTATCTGCCCTAAGAGAGAAAAAGGGAGTCAGATAAATATGACTTTGTGGTATATTCCACACACATTGTGGAAAAAAAGTGAGGTTTAGATCTACTTAAGACATAGAAAACAAAGAGACAAGAACTTAGAAGCATGTGTCTATGCTGAGCATGGAGCATCCAACGCATAGCACTGCATGGGCATCAGAAAATCAGATGTCCCCAGCTACTGGGTGCTGAATTTAGCCAATATGAATTTAAACTATCAAATCCAAATTTTCCTGGAGAGAGTAATAACTCATATGCAAAGCAAAGGTGTGTATCCTGCCATGTATGAGGTATGTCCAGAGGTATTCAGCTATGTGATATGAAAAATAGTGACATTTATTGAAGAAGATGCAAGATACATGAAATATTTTACATAGGATAATGATGCCTCAGCCCCTTCAAAGTAGGCACCTTGGCACCTCACACAATTTTCCCACTTGCCATCAGCTGCCCCATCATATTTTCCTGAATTACAACAACAGTCTGAAATCGCTTCCTTTTCAAAGGTGATTTTAGTTTTGGGAAAAGGCAGAAGTTGCATGGCTCCAAATCTGGGCTGTGAAGGGCTGAGTCACCTGGGTGATTTGATGTTTCACCAAAAAACTCTGCATGAGACATGACGCATGAGCAGGCATGTTGCCATGATGAAGCTGCCAATCATCAGTTATCCATAGCTACAAGCCTTCTGAATCATCTGAATAGTTTTTGCAGAGGAATGTTTACTTAACACAAAATTTTGTGCAGATCTGGTGCTCTACTTGCTCAGTCATTTTGAATGTGATAACCACACAGTACACCTGCTCACTCAACAGAGTCTACCGCCCCCACTGACCAGTTCAGTGAAGTCATCACTGTTCCCACATGCACATTACAGTCCACTCTCCTTGGCCACCAGGCTATACTGATGTCATGCAAACTGTTGTCATTACATTAACAATGGCTGGACTTTTTCCTGACAGACCTTGTACATCTTGATCTTAGTAGACAATTTCACATTCATGGAAAAATCAATAATTCTGTATCCAACTTTTTCTATAAAGGTAAAGGGTATCATTTTCAATTATTCTTCTATGTACAAATTAAATATAGAGAGAGGTCAAGGTTTAGTTTAAATATCATTAGAAAAGAATGACCAATTCTGGCCAAGATGGAGGCATAGGTGAACAAGAAAACAACCAGAACTAACAGAAAATTGAACTGTACGGAAGTCCAACAACCATTCATCTAGACTGGTAAGAGGGGCGGAGTCCTGGCAGGAAAAAAGTGGAGGTTGGTGACCCTGGTGCACAGGTGGTGGCTAACGGAGGCCAGGCATGGGGTGGCAATGGTGTAGACCCAGTGAGGCCACACAAGGCATCTGGCTGACTAGGTGGTCCCATAGTCGCACACAGATAATCCAGGCGAAGGGGAAGCAGCAGAGGGAACTAGAATGCAAGAGACAGCGGAGCAAGCACCACTGTTCCCTCTTGGACCCTGCCCCCACATACAGAGTCACTAACCAGAGACTGGGCTGCCTTGCCCTGGGGAACATCTAAGGCTCCCCCCCTCACTATGTAACAGCCATGACCAGACCAAAAAAAAAAAAAAAAAAGGCTCAAACCAGAGAACGAATCAAAGCCCCACAGCCAATTTATCTAAGCAACCAAGAGATAGCTAACCTATCAGATGCACAGTTCAAAGCCCTGGTGATTAGGATACTCACAGAATTGGTTGATTTTGCTCACAAATTAGAGGAACAAATGAAGGTTACAGTAAGTGAAATGAAGGAAAACGCACAGGGAATCAATAGAGATGGGAGGAAAACTGGGACCCAAATCAATGGAGTGGACCAGAAGGAAGAAAGAAACAAACAAACAGAAAAGAAGGAAGAAACAAGAATTCAAAAAAATGAGGAGAGGCTTAGGAATCTCCAGGACATCTTTAAATGTTCCAACATCAGAATTATAGGGGTACCAGCAGGTGAAGAGGAAGAGCAACAAGTGGAAAACTTATTTGAACAAATAATAAAGGAGAACTTCCCCATTCTGGCTAAGGAAATAGACTTCCAGGAAGTCCAGGAAGCTCAGAGAGTCCCAAAGAAGTTGGACCCGAGGAGGAACACACCAAGGCACATCAGAATTACATTAGCCAAGATTAAAATGAAGGAGAGAATTCTAGAAGCAGCAAGGGATAAGGAGACAGTCACCTACAAAGGAGTTCCCATCAGACTGTCAGCTGATTTCTCAAAAGAGACCTTCCAGGGAAGGAGGGGCTGGAAAGAGGTATTCCAAGTCATGAAAGTCAAGGACCTGCACCCAAGATTGCTCTATCCATCAAAGCTGTCATTTATAATGGAAAGAAAGATAAAGTGCTTCTCAGATAAGGTCAGGTTCAAGGAGTTCATCATCACCAAGCCCTTATATGAAATGTTAAAAGAACTTACCTAATAAAAAGAAGATAAAAAAAATAGGACAGTAAAAAGACAGCAAACTCACAGATATTGACAACCACATCTAATACAAAAGCAAACTAAGCAAACAACAAGACCAGGAACAGAAACACAGAAATGGAGATCACATGGAGGGTTAGCAACAGGGGAGTGGGAGGAGGAAAGAGGGGGAAAAGGTACAGAGAATAAGTAACATAGATGGTAGGTAGAAAATAGACATGAGGGCAAGAATACTGTGGGAAATGAAGGTAAAGAACTTATGACACATGGACATGAACTAAAGGGGGAGGAATGTGGGTGGGAGGGGGTGTGCAGGGTGGAGGGGGATGATGGGGGAGAAATGGACAACTGTAATAGCCTAATCATTAAAATATATTTTAAAAAATAAATAAAACCTAAGAAGCTAACTTTGGTAAAATAAAAAAAAAAAAAAGAAAAAGAATGAGTAAATATCATATCTTGCGCCTCTAAGGAATTATTTTAACGATCCCAAAGAAGTATGAGAATAAACAAGATGTTTTATTCTGTATTTCCCAACTACAATTATTGACAAGGACTCCTTTGTCTATTAGCACTAATGCCAGCCACTGTAGATTGTGTCATTAAGCATTATGAACTATGGGGCTCGTAATTAATGCCCGATGCTATTGGTGAGTGGAAGCACTTTGAATTTCAGCCTCATGTGTTTCCTTTATAGGTCTGTGGATTTTGCCTCTGAGATCTAGTTATATTTCCCAGTATGTTAGCATTCCATATAAATTCTCTCAGTAGTCTACAGGTTGCAGTGGTTGGTAGTAGTGTTCGAAGAACTCCCCCAGAGAAAGATGAAGCTTTCTGTTCAGAGGTTCATGTGAGCAATAAGAAAGCCAGAGCTGCAACTCAGAGTTATTGTTTTTGACCATCAAACAGTGGGCTGTGGAAACTTAAAGCAGACAGCAGTAACACAGCAACAAAACAGTTCAAAGGACATCTGCCTTGAATTTGGTAGACTATGACCAGACAATATAAAAACAGAATAAATTCTCTTGCAGCCTGCCACATGCCATGATAAAAGGAAGCAGTCTTTACCATACAAACACATGTATACAAGAGTGTCATGGGGAAAAAAGTAGTATTTTGAAACTTTTTTTTCCTTTTAGATAAAATGAAAGTAAAATTATCTGTGTCTCTATCTGTCTCATTTTTTATCCCTTTTTCTCCATTTTTCTACAGGCCAAATATGTAATAACTCTTTTAAGTTATTTCGCATTTGATGTGAAAGTCATCATGCTTTTTACTTCATTGTTATATTTATTTTATTGATAACAATGAAAGAACAAATTAGCATCAACAGCAACAATCAATATCCCTATCCTGATCCAAATTTTATTACATAGTGACCTCCAGTTAGTACAATATAAACAAATATATTTTACGTAAATGTAATAATGATGACTAAAAATATCAATAGTTGCTCTTATCCACCATGCAATATGGACATTAGCCCCAAGCTCTATGTATTATCAATACAATTTCAAAACCACAAGACTCTGCTAATTGTTATAATTTAAATTCTAAAGGGTAAAAACGTATGTTAATCATTCAGTATAAAAACAAAGTATGTGTCTAATTTAGCTGCCTTGCAAATATGGACGTTTTGTATGGATAAGTGGGATTCAGCCACTTGTTGCCCATCTATATGACCAAATGATTTGTGTTGAAGTAAACAGGTTTTTATTAACAGGGCTCCAACCTTGGGGGTACTGAGCACTCCTGCTCTGAGCCCTTCTCTCCCATGGAACCCAGAACTTCTCTTACTCCCCTAGCACTACAAGCCAAAACCATGCTGAGACGTTCCCCATTTCCTTACCTGTCCTTAAGCTGGTCACACAAACACATCTTCATGCTCTCTGTACCGTGCACTTGTGGGTTTCAGAGTCACCATCTTCTCTCAGCCATTCTCTCCTTCAGAATCTGGGGTGCACTCCTCCCAGTCTCCACATAGTGGTCCAGGAACTGTGTGCCATTCATAGTGCCTCAGAGGCTGCAGCCTAGGAAGGCACACGTTCCAGCCTGAGACCCTGCCTCCAGGAGTGGGCTCCCATCCAAGCAGTGTCTAAGTCCCTGGAGGGCCCCCATACCAAGAGCGTGACTCCTCCATACCAAGCCCTCGTACCCAAAGTGTCAGCAAGAGAGAAAGAGACAGAGACAGTGAGAGAGAGAGAGAAAGAGAAGGAGACAGAGGGAGAGAACCTTTCCGCACCTTTATTTTGAAAAGGCCCTCCCAAAATCCCACCTGCACAGGAAGCAAGTAGGAGTGTCCAGCTTTTCCAGTGGTGCATCGGTGTCCACCATTTTTGTCAGCTCCCCAATGTCTTTGACTCTCTTTGGGCTGCCATCTGTAGTCAGGGCAAAAGTTTCCCAGCCACACACAGGCGTGCAGGTATCTGTTAGTCCAGGGCTGGTCCCAGAAGCTCAGTTTATGCAGGTGCTACATGAGCTTCCTCCTGGCTGTGTCAGGAGTAACTCTGCTGGCTCAAGTTCTCGCAGTCAAGCTGTCTTTGTTTACAGTTTGCCTGGGGCAGCAGCCTCCTTCAGCATCCTGTCCCTTCAGGAAGGCAGGGGCTGAGTTTACCTGCCTTTGTTATTCAGTGTTCCTTAATTCCTGGGTCCTCTGCTCCAGGGCTCCTCCCTGCTTAGGAGAGAGCTGCTATTTTCAATCTGCTGCCTTTGCACCCTTCCCACTCCCACCCGAGAACCTGGCCTTTTTGCTTTAGGGGTTTTCCAGGGTTTCCCCTCTTTTCCAGGGACCTCTGCTCTGACCTACCCCACTACAGGTTCAACTCCAAAAGGGAAGTCATTGTCCTCAAAGCCCTGCCAGCCACTTCCCAACTGAACTAACTGGTAAGCGATTTAACCTCTCAGCCTCAGTGTTTTCACCTGGAAAATGAGGATAATATTATTTTTTTTCCATTTATAGCATTATCTATTTACCACATAATTATTATTTACTTCATAGAAAATGCTAAGGAAATGCTATCTGTACAGTGATTAAAAGTAAATAGATTTCAAAATTAACTGGTGTGCTATTATAATGAAAAAATGGCATTGATGTGGAAATAGTATGGAAAGAGAACTCTCTAGTTTCCTCACTCTTATCTTTGATGAATTCAACACAGGACTGTACTCCATAAGGATGAACCCAAGGAGGCTCAGGTAAGTAAAATTACTTTGAATTCCGTCCTATTTTAAAAAACACAATGACAGAATAAGAAAATGTATGTTAATGTTTTAAATAAGTGACTTTAGAATTATCAATTAATTTTTAGATAATTGAATGAGAAAGATAAATATATTTTCTTAATTCATTTTAAGTTTTCCCTACTTCTCCCTATAGACTTCTCTCCCATTATGACATATCAAAGAAATATCACTACTGGTTTGTGTCTGCTTCCTAATATCACGGGCTTCTCTTTCGTAAACACTGGCACTGTTTTTCTGTTCCCTGAATTACCTAAGCTGCCTGAAAAACTTATTAGTTCTTAGCATTGGCTCTCATAACATCACAGGTGGGCACGGTAACCAGGTTCTTGGTGATCGGGACAAAGAATTGAACTGAACATGCAGAGTTTATAGCAGAGAACATGGGAGCAGGCCAACTCCAAGCAGAGATTGACCTCATAGGCTGGAGGGACTCTATTCTTGTAGGGCGGATCCTTCCTGGCTAGTTTTGGCGGGCTTTTACTGCGCATGTGCAAGTAGTTGTATTACTTTGAAGCTACTGCACGTGTGGTCTCCCATGATTTTCCCTGATTGGCCGCCAAGGAAGGGGGTCCCCCTGTATTAGGTTCACCTTTCCCTTCACCAGAGAATTGTACTTCTCCATGTCAGAGATTGGTGAAAAGGAAAGGAATTATTTATTCAAGTTATACAGACTTAAGAGTATTGACTTAAGGTCTTCATCAAAATCCCAAAGTCCCTTAAAATACCCACAAACACGCACACAGTACTTCCTTCCCCCCTTTGCCCAGTCTGGGGTTTCATATCTCAGGAAAAGATATAGAAGTCCATGGCTCAGGCAGCCCCTGGTCCTTCCCAGTAATCTGTGCTCAGCTGGTAGGCCTCCCTTGGTTCCCGGCACCATCAGCTGTGTTGCCGGGATCTCCAATTAATCCAAAGTCATGTGGCACGTTCTCATGGCCCATTGGTAAAAGTCCTCTATCCTTTTTCTTCCAGGCAAAGTCTCTCCTGCTTCCTAAGCCTTGTGGCCAAAGGGAGCACCCCAAAGCCATGGGGTCCCCCCATCAAAGCTGTAGGGGGGCGCCACCACTCTGCCAAAACCACATGATTCTCGGCCAAAGTCAAGTGGCAGTTGTCTGCTAAAGTCACATGGTGACTCTGCCAAAAGCGCTTGGCTCTCCTTTTCCAATGGCTGCCGTGTCCGGGTTTAAATCCCCTCACCAATCTTCCTCTGCAGCCCATTTCTGACTCCTCCCACAATCGGCTATATCTGCCAGCACTCCCATATCCTTCCAGCTTTACTGGACTGCCAAAGTGAGTCTGGGCAGGTGAGTCTCCCCATGGCGTGGAGCCAATCATCTCCAAGCTATCATGCAGGTGCTGTAACAAGGGGAAGTTGCCTGCCATTTACAATTGGGTGGAAGCCACTCCCTTCTCCTTGGCTCAAAGCATAGCCACAACTATTTAGCATATCTATGAAACCAGTTAAAGGTTATAGATATGTTAAATGACCGTTCTGGAGGTTATCTGCAAAACTGTTGCTATGCAAAATGACTCAATGGCCTTGCTCCTCAGCTCAGACTTGTGGGGTGAGGACATCCTGTGTTTTTAATATTTCCTGGACACCCTGAGTTCTGGACCCCATTATAAATCCTTCTTTTGGGGGTCCCCTGGCTGTGCCCTACTACAATGATACTTAAAGTTTTATAAGCTTTAGTTATAATTACAAAATACACAACCCAGAGAAAAATTGGAAAACATAATCGAAGTGCAATATCATTGAGGAGTGACATTGGCAAAATCATAGAGTAGGAGGTTCATACCACTTTCCCCACAGAAACATCAATTTGGGCAATCACTCATGGATGACAGTGCCTTTGTGGAAGCCTGGGAAGCCAGCAGAGATGTTTCAGCATACCACTGGAGAATGAAAAATCTGAGATGGGATGCGTTGAAGAGGGTAAGAGGGGCAGTTTCACTTTACCCGCATCATCCCTCCCCCAAGGTGGCAAGGTCAGTGCCCAGAGAGCCCTGCTGAGCCTGAGATTTCACCCGTGAAAGAAAGTGGAAGCCTGTGAGCAGCCCCTGGCATCTCCACCTTTGTAAGAAGCTGTTAGAGGCCCACATCTTTCTGGTCCCATCCAGAACACTGAGCTGTACTGTATAGTGGGGGTGGACTAAGGAGGGGCTGGGAGAACACCCAGGGCTCTGAGGGCATCAGAGGGACAAGGACCTGGCTAATCACTTCTTGGATGCCATCTGGAAGCCTGCTCACAAGCCACAGGAGATTCCTCACCAGCAAATGCCCTCGAATGGCACCCCAACACTTAGCACACATCACTCACACGTTGTCACCCCGTGGCTCACTCCCTGTGTGGGCACATAAGGCCAGCGAATGGGGAACCTTTGCAGACAGCTGATAAACAAACAGAAGGAGAAAGCCACCCACTCTGCCAGATTGGGGAAAGCGCACATACCCAGCCCTCACTGCCCTCGAGAAAACAAAAGGAAGACGGTCAACAGGGGACCTGACTTTGCATGATCAAGAGGCCATGCAGTCTTAGGAATTACCCCCAAGAAGGAACAAGAAGTGTAGACCAGGCACATCCACAGAAAAACTCTGGAAAAACATCAGGATCTCCAGCAGGGCCAATAGAATGTATTTCTCTCCCACAGATAGGGAGTAAAGATGGAGGAGGTGACTAGTTATTCAAACATGAAAACAGCAATGAAGGATGTTAAGGAAGATAAAAAATAAAAAAGTTGGTACCACTAAAGTAACAGGCCCCAATGAAAGGAATTATGTGTTTTGCCTGATAATGAAAAACTTGTCTTAAGGAAGTCAAGTAAGCTGCAGGAAAACATAGAGAGAACATTCAATAAAATCAGATGAATGAACAAATTATAATTATGTATAATTAATACATATACATATATGTATCATATATATAGTATTTAGTCATGAGAAAGAAGAAAGTCATACCGTTTTCAATTACACAGATGAAACTAAAGGACATTATGCTAAGCAAAAATAGCAAAAGACATACTATATGATCCTACTTTTATGGGTAACCTAAAAAAAATAAACTCATAAAAAGATGAGAATGCTGAATTCCAGGACTGGGAGGATGTGGAAGAGAGGAAGACGCTGGTCAAAAGAGACAAGCTTCCAGGTGTCAGATAAACTCTGGGTATTGGGTATACATCGTGCTGTGTAGAGTTAATAATATTGTGTTGCACATTTAAAATCTGCTAAGAGACGAAACCTGCGTTCTCACCACATACAAAAAGGTGATAACTATGTGAGGCGATGGATGTGTTAATTAACCTGATTGTAGTAATCATTTCACAATGTATACATATGTCAAATCACCACATTTCACACCTTAAGTATATTTTATTTGTGAATTACGCTTGAATAAAGATGAAAAAATGAAATGTCATTAAATATACACTCAATGAATGCAACAAAACAAATAATTTTATCTTTATAAATTTAGGTTTTAAAATAAAATTATAATACATTTATTTATGTTGGAATAAATTTAGAAAATTAAAACCTATTGAAGACTTTTGTTTTTTATTATATCCATGTTTGTTTCATGAATTTATCAAAATGCCAACCATTTCAGGACCTATCATCACTTCTACATTATTTCACTGAGTAAAAGTTCTTTCACAAGAGCTCCAACATCACAAACAAATTGTTTAAAAATGAAAAAGCAGGTGTCCAAAATATCTATTTTGTTTAGGCAAAAAATATAAATAAATAAAACAAGACTTGGGGTAAAGTGGTATACAGTGTAACAGTTAATACACTCTTCCTGGATTGTTAGAATATTACATCTTAGATTTTTTTTTTAATATAGTAGTCATTAAAAAGAGATGTAAGATGTTAACATCAGGTAACTTAATACATGGCTTTCAGTTTTCTTGCATCATTAGAGCAGTCTACACACATAAGCAGCATGAGTTTAAGTAATGGAATAAAGAGTGACTCATACGTTACAATGGTACCTTGGTACTCGTTAATTGGTTCTGAAGAGTGGCAAGTAAGCGATGATCGATGAAGCATTTTCTCTTGCAGGGTGGCTTCTGGCTCATATGCGTTCTAACAAGAGCGACAAGTGACAAGTTAAGAGCCAAGTGCTGAAGCATTTTACTCATCAAAATGCGACAAGTACCAAGTTTGAAGAGCTCTGAAGCTGTGGAGAATGGAGGTACCACTGGGTGTGCTTACAGCCTTCACTTCTTTTTGAGCCATAAACAAGTTTTATCTTCAAAAGCTCTCTTACAGAAAACAATGTCTTATAAGGAATAGATTTTAACTCAATGTATATATTTGATTTGGCTTGCAATAATCATTAATAGGATAAAAAAATTCGGTCACAATTATGGGGATACATACATATAGAAAGAAACATTTAATCTATCTATACATAAACTTAAATTAGCAAATACACTTATAATAGTTTTTTTTCCAGAACCAATATTGAATGTAGCTATAGGAATTGTATGTTTGTAGCCCCAATTCTGTTTTTAACTATAACAAAAAGTAGTGTTAGTGCTCAGCTACAAGCTGTTCTAACCAACAACACTGAAACACCTTTCACAGAGTGCGCTTCCTTATTTGTATGGATTTAGACAAAATAGAGTTTCTACAAGGAAACAGTGGCTGAATAGCAGTACAGCTAACCTTCAAAATTGCATCAACTTCCATATCTATGTGGGACCTAGCAAGAAAACTGGGTGGCCAGTGTTATGAGACAGTTACTTAGGATTGTAGGCGTAGAGTTAAGCCCAAACTGGAAGCTATGTCACCTCACAAATAGTTTAGTGATCTATTTAAGTCAATATATATACTTTCTTTTTCTTAATAAAACAAAGATATAGTGTCACTGTGAAAAAATACAAAAAAAAAAAAAACATGTTATGACAATTTTAAGATAACCAGTTTTGGTATTCTGGATGTGTATATCCTATAGCTTTATGTTTTCCCCTCCTCCCCTCCCTATTTCTACTTCCCTTCTTTCCTGCCTGCCTTCTCTTCACCATCTCTCCTCCCACTTTCTCTCCGTCCCTCCGTCTGGATGTTATTTACTGCTGCCCTTGACCCCACGCCTGCCGCACTCCATCTGTACTTCCGAAACTCAGCCTGGGCTCGCGGCTGCCTACTAACTCCTCACAGCAAGAAGCGCTGAAAGAAGTTAAACGGTGGAAGGGAAGGGAAACCTGGCTACGACAAGGGACAGTTGCCACCAATATAGATGTTTGTTGACACCAAAATGTGTCCACAGGAGGAGGGAGTTGGCATCTAGCTTTCTGGGGTTTGTAGCTTTGGCTGAAGCACCTTCAGTGGCTCCAGAACCTCCCACGACCGTGTCTCCCAACAGACAGCTGAGCATCCAGCCCTGCAGACCCCATCACAGCACCACACCCTCCCGCCTGTTTGCCCTTCCAAGCTCCACCCTGGCCCCTTCCACCCACTCGCTTTTCTCTCTTTTTTCCCCACCACTTTGGAAACAATTTCTTTCAATTATCGATCTCTCTTCGACAGGTCTAATCTTATTTCTCTTTACCTCGCTGAACTTTGCCCCTCTGCTTATCATCGATCTATCTGTTTATCACATCTGTCATCTGCTTTTCTACCTACCATTTCATATTTCATATAAATATAAATGCAACTTACACAATGTTCTATAAATGTGGATGCTCACATAACAATATATTGTGGATACCTTTATATCTGGATAGGTATTCTCCAAAATGCATTTACTATAACTCATTTGACCAATATTCCACAATAGAACATTGAGCTAGTTCCAAGGTTTTATTATTATAGACAATACTACAATCATATGGAGGTAATATTTTCACAAGTACATATTTATTATCAATGTCCTAGAACAGGAATCACTGTGTCGAAGGAGGATATTTGGAATACCTTTGCTATGTGTGAAAACATTTTCCTATGGAGGGTCACATCGAACTTACTCTTCCTCCTGAAGTAAGTAAATAAGAATAAATATTCCTCTGATACTCTTACTTCACATGTTATCCTTTATTTTAATGTGACAGTTTTATTGGTAAAAATTTCATTGTTTTGGTCTCCAATGAGGTGGAATATATCTGTCATTTATACCTATTTTTAAAAAATTGCTTGTGATGACCATTGCTCACTATTTTACTAGAATGCTTGTTTTATTCTTCTTGTTTAAAATTTTAAATTTCTTTTCAAAGTGCACACTAAACTTTAACTTTCATAAATGTTAGTCCTTTTATATTTTTATTATTTTGATTTTCTTTTATTAAAATAACAATTAGTGAGTGTAAAAGGCATTTTATAATTTTTAAACTATATTTTGTATTTGCATTTATCTTTCCTTATTAAATGATTTTTGTCTCATGTTATGGGGCTTGAAAGACTTTTCGTAATAAATTAGGAGATTCAGATTTGATAAGTACCTTTTACGTATATTATACATAAGTTTCCATTGATTCTATGTCTGAAATGTTTCCTAAACACATCCACATCTCTTAACTGTCATCACCTGATGCAGCAGCTACTGACCTGACTTTCCCGGCTCCATTTTTGGTTCCCTAATAAATTACCCGCAATCTGAGCATTTTAAAAACATACATGGAATGGAATTCTTTTCACGTAAAACACTCTCATCATTGGCCTTTTCTGGGAATTAAACCTAAAGCCACTGATGCTTGACCACGGCCCTTCCAACACCTCCATCCTCACTGGAGGATGACGGAAGACTCGGCCTTCAGTCACGGATGTCCTGTCATCACACTGGCTTTCTGCTACTTCTCAGAAAGCACTAAAGCCCTTTGCCACGCTGGAATTCCTTCTCCCTCTACCTTTGCCTGAGTCTTCCTCTGGTTCTTCACATCAATTAGGTCACACCTAAACTTTTCCTTTGGCTTAGCCTTTAAGATCTGCCTGCTTTTCTCTATTTCATAAACCTATTGATTTATTTCAATAAATGTGTTAATTCTTCCTTTCATACATGTATTATCTATCTCCCTCATAATAATGTAAGTAAAAGTAAGATTTACGAGAGTAGAAATCCCAGCTATGGTGTCCACCGTGACCTTGCAGTCCTATCATAATGTCTGACATAAAGTAGATGATTAGTAAATAAACATTTCCTAAAGGAGGAAAAAAGAAAAAAAAATGAATCTTTATTTTTCAAATAAGGAATTTAAAGCTTAGCTAAATTTAAAGAAATTTTGTTTAATGTCAAGCCATCATCTTCCTTACTAACTTAGAATGTATGTTAGATTTTTCATAGTTTAATGATTACTGCAAAGAAAGCATACATTCACTATAGCTTTCTTTTTTTTTTTAAGACTTTATTTATTTTTAGAGAAAGGAGAGGGAGGGAGAAAGAGAGGGAGAGAAACATCAATGTGTGGTTGCCTCTCATGCACCTGCTTGCTGGGGACCTGGCCTGAAACCCAGGAATGTGCCCTGACTAGGAATCAAACCAGCAACCCTTCTGTTCGCAGGCAGGCACTCAGTCCACTGAGCCACACCAGCCGGGGCCACTATAGCTTTCAAAGACAAATTATCTAACCAAGATATCATATAAAGTGCCTATCTAAGGGATTCAGGCATAGTCAGTCAGAATCCATTCCCATGTCTGACCTTTTAAGTCACATTAAGGACTTTGAGCTTTATACTAAAGATAATGAGAATCATTAAGGTCTTTTGTTGGAAAGCAATTTCATTCAATTTGCTAAAATAATTTTATTCAATTTGCTAAAATAAATACTTTTATAACTGTACCTTGTGGGAAGTTGAATTAGATGTCCTCTGAGATTTATTTAAAAACCATGTTCCATGATTCTGTGACTTAACATTTTCAAGGCAACCTTTCTAGTATTCAACAAGGAGAAATTAGCAACCAGGACTTATTTGTACACATTGTAATATAATCCTATGTTTGTAGGCAAATATTGTGAGTATGCAATGTTTTTTAATTTGTTTCATTAAAATTAATTTTAACTTTACTAACAGGTCTAAAATATGTCGAGGTTCTGTCAGAGACTTTAAGACTATAGTTTTAAACATTAATATGTTCAGCATATTACATCATATCATAGAGAAATATACCACATATTTTTGCTCCTTTTCAAGGCTATGTATTTGTGAATACTACCACCTACCTTCATATTAGATTGTGCACAAAGAAAAACAATAAGGGAAATGTGCAACTAGTATATAGAACAATTATACTTTAAAAAAGAGTAAAGAGAGCCAAATATATGGTGATCAAAGATCATTTGACCTTGGGTGGTGGCACGCAAGACAAAGTGCAGAGACCTTGTACCATAGAAATGTACATTTGAAACCTACGTAATATGATTAATCAATGTTACCCCAATACATTTAATTAATTAAAAGAAGAAAATGTTAAAACATTAAAAACTAAAGTGGAAAAGGCGAAGCAAACCCTTTCCTCTTCTGCATCTTGCTGCAGATGGCTTGTTTTTTCCCCGTTAATGACACCCAGATCAAAGAGGCCTTTCCGAGCTCTCTCGTCCAAGAACAACCCTCCTCTTCCCACGTCACCCTCTATCATGTTACTCGGTTTTATTATGTTTTTGGAACTGCTTTCTTTTTAAAGCTATTTGTTATCTTTCCCCTCATGTAGCATGTAAATGCCATGAGAGTGTTGACTTCATCTGTTTTGTTTCCTTTCTGTGATCCCAGCGTGAAAGTAGGTTTGGGCTCACAAACAGAAACAGTGAAATGAAAGCTTCAATGAGCAGTGATGTTAAGTTATAAAATCTTTTTCCAAATCTTAGTCTTGACTATGTATGTGCTTTGGTCAAGTTCCTCAACCACTTTGGCCCTTGGGGTTACGTAAAGAGATTTCTTCACAGTATTGCTTTACTGTTAGAATGAGATGACATAAATGTAAAAGTACCTGGAAAATGGTTGTAACTAAACTAAAGTCCAAGAACAAAGTGTTGATATATTGTTGAAAAATATTGAACATTAAGGCTATATCTAAGGATAAATTCATTTCAGAAAAGCATTCTAATTATACGTAATGTGTAAGACAGGTGAACTTAAATGTATTCTACCAATCATATTTAACTTTTTCACAACTGCCATTGGCAAAATAACTACAATTTTAAAATGTCAAGCCTAAAATTGAAATTGACAACTGGAAAGAGTTGTCAATACAAATATTACAGATATTTCTATTTTTATTGTTATTTTGAAAAATTTCATTTTACCATGTGATGTTAATCTATACAGATCCCTAAAAATTCACTCAGCAAAAATGTTGCTTCCAACAAACATCCCCTATTTGCAACTCAAAAGATTTTTACCTAAGGTATTTTTTAATATACCGTCTCTTTTTGTATGTGAAACCTTAAGATGGACATGCTGAAACTGAAGAGAATGTAGATGGTAAAATCCATGCAATATAGTGTTTCATAGTTATCAGTCAATCACATTTTAAGCATAATAACTTCTGAAGATATGAAAAATGGGATATGTGTTTAAATCTCAAAGATATTTTCTAAGAACTAAGTTCATTAAACAAAAGCACAATTATATTTTTCTCAGACTAAATGTTACTTCATATATTAAAATGTGTATCACATATGTCTCAAATTCTGATATATGTACCTAAAGTAAGCACAATCTTCCTCTAGACGTACCAATAATTGTTAATTCCAGCAAAAGTAATCTTACTCAAATTATTGCATTTGGGGAGCTTTATTTTTTAATATGTGTGCTTGCAGCATTAGTCTATGTAGTTTTAACCGGCATAAGTCAGTATTTTTCATCTTCATTCAGTTTAGAAATCTAAGAGAAGTGTTGCCTAACAACCACAAAGCCTGAGCCAACTGCTCTGTTCCATGATCAGTTTGGGTTTATTTCCTTTACTACCCAGCACCAGAGCCCATGGTGCAGAGTATCAGCCACTCAACTGTATAAACTGAGACACTGACCCTGTGGTATGATGCTTCTCCTCCTAAGGCAGCCCTTGAATTCCTATAGCCACCTAGTGTTAATTACTTCAGTATTTTCGAAGAGCCCATTGTGTACAGGATTCTATATTGTACATGGGAAAATACTCAAATTTGAATACAGTATACTCCCTGAACTTGTTACTAATAATAAAAGTATAGTACATATGCCTGATTAAACAAAATCTGTAAGCAATACTTTAATATGCTGCAAAAATGCACTTGAAATAAGAGAAAGGAAAGATGAATTCAAAAGAATGTGAGATATCATATTCTCAAAAAATACCACCTCCTCTCATCCTCCTCTTCTTTCTTTTATTCTTCCTTATACTGCCAGTTCCACTCCTCATAGTAATAATAGTGCTAGATGTTTACATGTTTTATCTTGGCTAATCTATACAATAGTCTGGAGGTAAATGAGAGTAAGGCCATTTACCAATAATTGAAATATCACTTAACATTGTTATAGTGCTAATTTATAGTACATTGTACAGTACTGATGTTAGGGTCAGATTCAAATCCAGAACTATGGGATTCCAACGAATGACCTTTATCCACCTTGCTATGATGGTATCTACATCTCACTTTGAAAAAAGATGGGTAACACTTTTGCAGTATTAGAGGAAGGGTGCTTGACCCTGAAGGAATAAAGTATATAAGGCATTGGATTTTGAGATTTCATGCTGTAATTGAAAGACATATTATTCAAATGATGCTGGAGTCTACAGCACCTGGGAAGATTAGTAGAAAATAGAACTGAAAAGACTTGAGACCAGGTCATAGAGAACCTTTCTAAGCAATTAAAATTATATTTTAAAAAAGCTGTAGAGTGATTACTTTTCCTCAGCAGATAACATTAATTTATATGCAATATACTAAGGCTAAGATACTTCGGTGTAAGACATTTAAGAGGCATCACATAAAACTCTAAGAAATGAAATAAGAAGGATGGAGTATGTATTGGAGAATGCTTAGGAAGATAGGAAGCAAGTTAATGAACTATGGCGGCAGTAGAAAGATATTAGATTCCTTAAGCTGAGAGTAAGGAAAACTTGGTTTAAACCCAGTGTAGTTATTAACTAACTAGGAGATACCCCCCTCCAACTGTCACCCCCAAAACCTCAGGGTTCTCATCTAAACTCATCTAAATAATGGGGAAATGAATGCCCTCTAGAGTTCCTTAGCTCTAAAATTTTATGATTTTGATCTAGTAAATGACAAAGATACACAAAAAGAAATTTTTAAATAAGACAATGTCAAATACTCAAAATCAAATCAGATCTTTGTTTTACAGGGAATGAATGCGTTCATCACAAGGGAAAAATGATATCTGCCAGAGAGGCTGTAATAATGTCAATAACATAGATGCTAAATTCAAGTAAGAAATATTTCTGTGAGAATAACAGGTTCAGGTTGAGGCATACTGAGTGGCAGATTAAAGCATATTCATTGAATATGCCCTATCGGGAGTTATCCTGCAAAACAAAACACAGGCAAATAATCCAAATTGGGAAAAAGATCTGAAAAAAAAAAACGCGAATAGGATGAAGGAATCAGTGGCTGAAATAGATGCCTCAGAGACAATGTGTCAGTGAAGGGAGCTATGCAACCAAGGGGACAGTGGAGCAGCTGAGAATGAGTTGGAGCGCAATAAAAGCAGATTCAAGGATTTGTGCACCTTCAGAGAAATTGGGGGGGGGAGCAGTGCTAAGTATAACCTTTGTTCTATACTGTCATGTGCAGTAAAAAAATAATTTAAAATGAGACGGAAACAGTACACATTAGGTTTTCTGAAAAGGAGGTCATTATTGACCTTCAATATAGTTTTACTTGGTAATAGGGCCTGAAGACAAAGAATAACGAGTTACAGTGTTTTAGGAAGAAAAACTGAACACAGTGCAAGTATTTCAAGGGTTCTGGAAACCAGGAAAGAAGAAAATCTGTAAGATCTCTTTAGTGTAAGCCAGATCAAATAAAGACTTTGAAAACTCATGTGAGCTTCTTGGATATTCTACAGTGCCTAGCAAGTTAATTTGCATGTATTGAGTATCCAAAATTACATGTTAAATGGATCTGAATAACATGTAATTGGGCAAAATGTGAAAAGAAACAATTATTTTTAAAAATATCAAAAAATAAAATAAAAGAATGTCAAGATGAAGAAAAAAGAGGAAAGGTATCATGTATAAAATTACAAAAAATACAATAAAATGGGGTATACTCTATAAAAGGAGAAAAAACTAAAACAGGTAAATATGCTAATTTAAGGTATGCAACGATTGGGTGGCTGTAGGGATAAGGTGAAATCAAAGTGTGTATCAAAAAATCAAAAAAATATATATTTTTTTGACCAAATTGCATGCTGAACACGAACATGTTGGGTGGCCAGGAAGTAAAGGTTTAGAAGTTACTGTTCACATGAAATTCTAATGCAATCCAACAGGCTGAGTCTTTGCATATCTCAGTTTTCTTCTATTAAGCTTATAAAACCTAGGAAAAGGGGACTGGACAACAGACAGCATGTGGTAGACATGTGAGCAACATGCAGCTTCTCTCCCCTTGTTTCTGCGAGTGCATTCACAGCACGGGGTGCTGAGGTTTATCATAGCTGGAACATCCAGGAACCAAGGAGTCCAGATTGCTGGAAGAGTTATCCGCATAACAGTGAAGTTGCCTAAAATGGGGAGAGATATGGGGTTCCTGACTTGGTTGCATGTGAATTTCTTTTTTCGCTTATAGACAAGTTAAATGTAAGCATGGAGACCACTGAAGGATTATGTTAAGGAATAATGACCAGTGCCTATGAAGTGATGGGATGCTAACGTAGAAGAACAGGAGGGTCTCCGGGATGTTCCACAGGATTGAGGTCTACAGGTCCTTTTGTTATTGGTGGAAAATGAGTTCTTGCAGAGTCTAGAGGAAAAGAATTTCCTAAGACCCACACAGGAGGCTGGTATGGTTTATTGATGATGTGCAATTAAAGGAATTCCCATCCTGACTTCCTAATGCCCCATCTCTGTCCATCTCCCCATGAAAAAAGTCCAGCAGTGTTCTCAGCAATGCTGGACCACTCCGGCCCGACATTCAGCTAGCTCAGTATGCATTCCCAGCTGTAGTCCATTGCAGTGCAGTGGTACTCAGGCTCCCTCCTGGAGTCTGCGCTTGCAGTCTGCAGAGCCCTGGACCATGTGGCACGGAGAGAACAGGCGAGTGCACTGTGTGAGTGTGTTACTGGGTGGGCAAGAGAGAGTTTCTTCATCCCCCCAGGGTTACATTACTTTGAGCTTGGGTGGACCAGGTGTGTTTTCTAGATAACCAATCAACTTCCCAAGCTTTTGTTGGCTTTGAATAGGTTTACACCACTACTTAGGCTGAGAGACCATTTTCATCAAGCACCTCCCCTTCTGCCCTCCAACAGTTAAATACTGGAGGGCTGAAGGGAGGAAAGTTAATTCCCTTGGGGGAGCAATGCTATAATCCCCTGGAATGTGAGGCTGTAGCATCCTGGTTGGCAAGCAGACTCCTGCTTCATAGTTTATTAAGCACCATGTGTGAATCCTTTATTCCCCTTCTCCGTATCTAGCTAAACACTGGTGGTAACACTTTCAGTGTTGGAGATAGCACTTTTCCTTTGGCAATACCCCCGGGATGTGTGAGGACATCCTGGCCTGTGACAGGAGGTACAGCCATGGAAGAGAAACCCAGGACACAGGGCTCCCTGTGATGGCAAAGATTACAGCATAGACGTTTGGCAGGGGCTGCAGACCTACCAGACTTCAAGGAGATCCTGAATCTTTCCACAGTGATTAAGAAGAGTTGAAACTAGAGGTCCTGCCTCAACTTTCAGGTGCCATGTAAGAAAATACAACAAACATGTACTTCCTCCCACCTTGGAAAAAGTCAAGATTACTTTGTAGTAATCTTGGACCTTATACTGAATATTAGGTATGAACCTTATACTGAAAATTCCCTAAAAAGAGTGTTTTCCATGACTCCCCCTTGAAAGTTATATGTTACACTTTGATGTGTTGTAATACGTGATAATATCACTAAGAAACACTAAGTGATTTAAATTAATTAGCTTTTTAATCCTTGGAAGAGTACTCTAAAATACAGAAGGAATAGATATTATTATTTTACCACAGGGAAAAACTGAGGCACTGAACAGATAGCTACCTAGCATAAAGCCAATTAAAAAAAAAAAAAAAAGCTTAAGGCTATAAATTGTAGACAATTTATATTGTACCTGACAGAGCTCAGGAAAAAAAAATCAAAAGAGACAGATTCATGCTTTCCAGGCACGCCCCAGGAATGGAGGATTCTCTTTTCATGTTAATCCGCTCACTTTGAGCCAAAAGCTGACAATGCACAGGCAACAAAGGGCCTGCTAGGTCTGCTGTCCAAAAATTCTCCCCGCAATTTGTCAGGCTTCACATTAAACATGGCTTTTTACACATTGCTGGCCTCTAAACATAAAAGATCCTGTTGGTTTCCCTAATTAAATACAGCGAGATCAAAGGTTCCCAGTGACTATCTGACTGTTTCACGGCATTCCAGAATGAAAGCGGATGAGACGTGCGGGAGAAGTGTGTCAGAAGTTTCGGAGATCTAACTCTCTTTCTGGTGGCTTTACCTTTCTTGAAATAAATAAACATGTAAAGCCAGGGCAGCCTGGGACTGTTGCTCACATTTCCTTTGTTTGGGTTTTCCCTTAATCGGATAATTGTTTTGACATCAGAGCTGGAAGAGTCTGAAACTCAGACTATAGAGATTCCAGACATCTCATTTTCATAGAAAGGATGTCATTGCACCATGGTCCAAAAATACCACAATGGATATTTTTCTAAGTAGAAAAAGGCCCTGGAACCATGCATTTTCATAAGTCACTAACACTTTATAGAGGAAGATGCATTAAAATAAAATATGGCTGGCCTTGGGTGACTGAACTCTTACTTTAGACTCATGAATCCATCCATAGATTATTCACAATGAAGGTATTGTTTACAGGAAATTCCAGTCCCAAAGGGATGATCTAATCCTGATTCTTTGGGGCTGAGTCAATATTGATTATTCTCATTAGGGAACAATAAGTAATGGATTTGGAAAGGGTCTTCTCTTTGAGGAGCATTATGTTTTGGCTGAACAAGATCTTGAAAGAAATTGTTGAAGCTTCACGGAAGAAATGTCAAACCACACTCACTACCTCTACTTCTCCCCAAACACACACATGCAATTATGTCAAGATTTATAAAGATAAAAACAGTTTCGACATTTTCAAAATACATTTTATATAATGGGTATTATATGTAATACGGTATTTTTATATAATATGGCCCTAAACGTATCTAGAAGTCTTTCATATAGGTTTTTTCATAAAGTAAACTAACCAAAATTTTAAAAGACAAATAATTGTCCATGAAAAGTTACCAGGGAAAAACATACTTAGCAACAAAAATTTCTTTTTTGATATGCTCCTTATTACAATGTAATAAAAATCTCTCCTGAAAACCAGATGGTAGATGACATGATAAATTAAAGCCCCACATAAGTGCGAATAGAAAAAAAAAATCTTGCTGCTGACATAAAAGACATTTACAATATCACATATGTTTTTTTCTAATGAATATAAGATGATCTTGATATTGCAAAAGACCTTTATTCCAAAAATGAAACAGCTAGGAGAGAAAAAATGAGGCTGCACCTTGCATTTCTACAGAAGTGGAATATAACTTGAAAAAGCCTATTTGAGTAGCCATGAAAAAGGACACAAATAAAAGGAATACTAATTATTTTTTATTAGAATCTTCACATTCTCTTATTCCTATTTGTCAGACAAGACATGAAATTTTACATCTAATATATTTAGTATCTGCCTAAATACTTTGACTGCGATCAAACATGCTTTACATTATTACATTAATGTATGCGATAATGCCACAATTCTACTTACCAGCGTTACAGAAAGTCCTCAGGAAGTGTTTATTGAGACCCTATGAGGTTCTGGTTCACACGGACCTAATTTGAGACATTTCTCCACAGCATACCAGCTGTGTGACTATGGTCTTGTTACTGGACTAATATAATTTTTTATTTCTTTTTCTGTAATTGGGATTTCATTAGTATATAGCATAATATAGTTGAGAGGTTTAAACAGAGTGATATAAAACAGCACTTAGTACAGTACCTGGCATGTAGTGCCCTCAGTAAAGCATTAATCATTATTACTATAGTTTATAGTTTATATTACATGCAGACAAAAATATAAATCAAATACATTAACATTAAATGTAGGACATTTGCAAGTCTTATATCTTAAACTATAACATGATCTGTTTGGCAGACTCTCCACAGTTGCCATCAGAGCCGGCTGTGAAAATGTTAATGACTCTGCATACTGAACAGATCTCGCCTAACTCTGTAAACCAAATGTATACAAATTTCAGGAATAGTTTCTTGTCAGAAACGGCCAATAAACTGCTTATTGCTATGCAAATATTGAACCTGGGAAAATAATGCTACATCTGCTAAAAGCTAACAGAGAATAGCTGATGACCCATTAAATATAAAAATATAGAAGGAATAAACAAGAATAATTGTGGATGTTAGGAAATCTGGTCTTTGATTATACTCATGACAAGCTGAAAAATTGTGGTGAGACTCTGAAAAGAGGAACATGGAATAAATGATATTTTTAGATAAATTTTAGGTGTATCTCAGCAAAATTCAATAGCTAGGGAACCATGAAAATGAAAATAATTAAACTGAAAAAGCCTGTCGTGTGTCAAAAGATTTTTGTGGTTATTAGCCACGGCTCAGCGGTAGCACCTTTTCTTACCCGGGCATATGGGCAGTATCTCACTTTAGTAGTCTTCTTCAGGGTACAAACAGACTTTGCATGCCGCCTAATCCAATCAGGAAACATTGACATGAATGAATAATAAGGGCCAGAAGAGCCCTTATTCTGGCCTAAATAATACTGAGATTTTGAACTCAAAGCTTTTGCAAACTGACGTATAGCTACAATTTAATTGGTGCATAGTGAATAAGGATGAGAGGATTGAGTGTGAAAAACTAACCTCGCGTGCTGTAGGTAGTAGACAGTTAATTTTTTTCTAGTTCCACATTGCGTATATCTCTTTTGTATATTGAAGACATAAAAGAAACTGACATAAATTTATATGGATAATGTATCAGTTATGTTCCCAGGGGAAAACAGATGGTCTTCAAAAGTTTAACTGAAGTAAGTTTCACAGAGGAAATCTACACAGGGTGAAGGTGAAGGTGAGGACACCAAGAAGAGATAAACACCCAGGAATTAGCAGCAGCGTGAAGCCAATACAGTTCTGGGCAAGGGACAAAGGGAAGGTGCAGTGCTTACAAGAGCACAGCCAGCGGAGCTAGATGCACAGAAGAGGCTCAGCCGTCAGGAGTTGTGGGCATAGAGGAAGGAGGCCAAGGCCAGAACCACAAACATAAACACCCAGACCAGTCTTTCGTCACTGCTTTCACCTCCTGCAGGGGCCTTCCCCTTGATTGAATCCGACATATAGCCAAACCAAAAGGAAACTCACAAAGGTTCACACTTCCAGTGCACAGAATGGAGCAGAGATGGGTGAGAAAAGGGATAATCAGAAAATAAAAAGCACAGATGAATACAATGTGATTGGATTGTAAGCTGAACTTTCAAAGTTCCTGACAGCAATACTATAAAAGTGATGAAAAAACTTTTCTTTATGGTAACTGTTTTGCTATATGCATGAAATTGTTTCATCCACCACATTTCAGCTTAAAGTATTTTTAAATTCATACAAATACATGCAATAAAATGCAATTATGGCTCAATTGAAGTTCCAGTGCAATTAAAGCACACTGAAAATAAATGATACAAAACAAATCTTTGATGTTGTTGTGTGCATTTACTGGGATTTTGGCTCTTTTAAGTACCAATCTGTTATTAAATATATATATGGAAATACATGGATTTGTTATGTAGCCTACCCAATACATTAATCATAAGTCATTTATCAGAGTACTGCACTTAAATTATATCTAAAACTGGGATTTGAAATGACACAGATAAGGTTAAAAATAGACATTTGTACATTCCAGTTGAAGAATGTATACACTGCAGATTTGATAGCTTTTTGAAAAATGGCAAAAATTGAAAGAGTTGAAAAACTCTGATAATGTTCAAAGATGTCTTGGATATAAAAACCAGTAGATGAACATAAAAATACATCTGTTTTCATTTCCAACCAAAAAATCAAAAGCTACATGCCCACTTATCCTTTAGGTTAACAAAGTGTTAGGTGTTATGGGAGCTTAGAATCAGAGCAGCCCTACTAAGGAATAAGCAAACAGATTCCCATCATATTAAAGCATCCAAAGCATCAGCTTAAGTGACATTACCACACAAAGAAACCACTTTACTGATTGCAGTTTCTAATATGCTTATAATTTAAATGAGGAGATGAGACTCCAGGATGTATATATTCTGTATAAATAAATATATGCACACAGATACATGATATTATATTAAGAATTGGAATGAAAACCATAAGTTAAAAGTTAAGTCTTGAATTATCAAGACATAATTAAGGAAGTGACACTTGCATTGAAACTTGACAGATGTGTAACAATAAGCTTGGAAAAGGAGGAAGACATGCACAATGGAAAATAGGATAAAAATAAAATTAGTTGAGTTAACTACATATACATATGTACATACAAATCATTTAGGAGTTACTAAATATTACCTTTCAAGAATAGCCTTTTTAAAAGGAAGTAATGGGTAGTATGTATAGATAATGTTCCAAAAATGCTAAGTTTGTAATTAACCTTACAATGGCGATTATCTTAAAGGCATAGGCTGTAGTTTATGCTACAAGCAATAAGGAGCCATTGAAGCTATTTCTGCTGAGGAATGTTCTGGTGAAAGAGTATAAGGATAATTGGGCCAGTTGGAGAAAGGAAGCAGGATATAATTCATTCCCTGAGTAGTATGAGAGACTGAAGTTGTTAAAATTAATGACAATGATAAAAAAAAAAGTGGGGAAAAATCAAAAATATTAAAATGGACACACACTTTGTTTAGAATGACAACAGTGAACAATTGGGAGTTAAAGATCTCAAACCATGGCGATTAGGCTATCAGCCTGGGGGAAAACCCAGAGGGACTGCCAGCGAACCCAGGGGTGCTGGTGCCCTCAGGCCAACTGCAGTTCCTACAGGAACTTCCTCGGAGAGCTTTGCAGAGGAAACTTCTGTTTCTGCACTCATTCAAAAGTCCTCAGACTGCGTGGGGACCGCAGGGAAATGTTTCATTATTCTGCATTCATTTGTCCCAACCTCATCCTCTAGGACAGTGTTAGAGAGCTTTTGGCTCCAGATTAAGAAAATGTTCCTTAGTGATGTGTTCAACCTGATGTCCTATTATAAAGATTTCGAGCATCCTAAGATTCCCAGGGTTCTGAGATGCAGGACAGAAATAGTGGCGATGGCAGCCAGCCGAGAAGGATGGACATCTCACTTCCTCTAATGTATTTACAACCTAAATTCCAGTTAAAAATTCAGTTTCCCTTTCTATTTTCACCAATTCCCTCCCGACCCCACCCCCCAGTTTCTAAATTCTGGGAAGAAATATTTTGATCGCATTAAAATGATTTGTAGCCAGATATTAAGTATTATAAAAACTTTAAACACTGACATGTAGGTGAATCAAAAGAAAGATAAAATACATTAAATTTTGCTTGAGTATGGCTTCAGAAGAGAAGTCTCTCCAAAAAACTGCAATACAACATATGCAACACAGTTGAAGGAATCTGACACACTCATCCCCAAAGGAAATGCACTGCAGCGGAGTCGGGAACTTTTTTCTTTGCGGTGGCTCTTACATTGTTAACATTTTCTGTCGCAGACTTAGGAAAAGGCATCGTGTATCTCTGGATCCCTGCCTCTCCTCACAGGATTGTTTTAGGATAAGATGAAAATTAACAATGTGAACTGCTTTGAACAATGTAAAACCATGTACAGTCATGATCTTCTGTATAGAGAGAGTATTGTTAGCTCTTCCAGTCGCCGCGTACCTGTGATACTTTTGATACAATTTAATCAGTGTTCAGTGAGGAAAATGGAGCTCAGGTTTGATGGTTCAAAAGAGGGTGCTTAATATGGAAGACTTGTTGCTACAGCCTTGAATGAGCTGAAAGAACAAAATGAAAACCACAGACAAACTAGAGATTATCAGGAAGTCTCTATTTTTACACCCAATTTAGAGGAACAGATGTGTGAAGAGAGAAGTTGGTGACACAGAGACTGGGACTATGAGGAGGCTGCTTTACTAGAAAAAGGAAGAAATAAGAAAAAAAGGGGCATTTGGTTGGGAGTCGGAACCCTAAAAAGATGCAGCCACTGCTGGGGTGCTGCCTAAAGCAGAAAAGTTGGGGCAAAAAGTCCTGACTTCCTTATTCTTCCTGCCAAAGCCTACTACTGATGGAGACTGCCTAAAAGTCTGTTGACAAGGGAGTTCTCGAAAAGCAGACTGTAGGGGTTAGCTCACCAAAAACTGTCAGGCAGGGAGGGGTGAGGAATGGATCTCAAGGCGATGCTAAATAGATGCTAAATGCTAAATAAAAATTACCACGTGGCCCAGTTAAAAAACAAAAACGTAAAATCAATAAAATTATGTTAACAAGTTTAAGTAGATTAAGTGCCTTGACTATGACCAAGATTGTCAATATAACTTCCATATATAATTTAAAGGCTTCTCCTGAGTTCAGAAAATAATGATCTCTCATCTGGAGAATTTAATAATCTCAAATCCCTCTAGGTGAGTGATGCTTCAAAATTCAAATATAATCATGGCAAAGTTCTGAATAAAATATTTAAATTCACTCATCATTATGTTGACTGTAGGATCACGACCAAAATACTCCACAAGGAATTCCACAGTGTCCCTAATTTTACTTTGCTTACCTCTGTGGTCTATCCTACACTGATCTCCACTCAAATTCAGAGTACCAGCCACACTAAATTGTTGACATTTCCAAGAATTTCCATCACATGCTTTAGCTCTGAGCCTATTTTCGCAGATCTCACATTGGAATAGGCTTCATTACTTTGTCCAACCTGCCTAACCAACACATACTCATATTCCATACCAGCATCAGCTTGTTTATGAAGTCTTTTCCGAAACCATCTTATTAATAACATCGATCAGAGCTGTCTGTGTCACTGCTGACCCCTGCACATCTGCAATGACAACTACAACTGTAGTTCTGGGATGCCCTACCAGGGGTTAAATTAAAATTTAACATTTTTCTTTACTTCCGTAAGACAGAAACTAAGCAACCTTTAAAAGTAAACTCTTTAAGGTGATTGATCAAATCATCTTTGGTTTTCTAAAAGTAATTTTCATAAGAAGAGTTATTTTGATGGCACATTTAAGGATAACCTCCCTTGGATGATTAAAAATCCAGATTCCAAGGAATGAGGATTGCCAAGGAGCTAAGGAGGACATGACTGTTGAGATATACAGATGTTGGAACATCACTAAATTCTGAAACAACATCCTTGGGTCAAGCTGACATTCTGACTGATACCTTTGAATGGAAATTTGTGCATCTGGACTGTAGTTCTGGGAGGTCAGCCATGGCCATGGCAGAAGGTTGCCATGGATGAGCTAAGTTGTCACTGAAGAACCGCTGCAATGTTGGCTGTAATGTTAACTAATGAGAAACCCTTGTGGCACTAACCCACCACCTTCAGCCTCTATGTGGTAGACTTCAGTAGCTGTGGGAGCAAGAACCAAAGACAGCAGTAGGCAATCAGACCCTAACTGACCCTCTACTTGGTATAGGTGCTGGACCAACTCCCCTTATAGGCTCCATAATCCAATTTTGAGAGGACTTAAGAATAAACTTTAGCAGGGCTACAGATACAGCACTACTTCACAATAGGAACACTGCAGACTTGAACAAGTAAACAGAGAAATACATTACACACACAGTTCTTGTGCTAAAATGCATACTTAAAATTTATCCTACTTAAATATTGCTTAGTTATAACACATTGTTTACAGGTCTGCTGAGTCTTCTCACCCGTAATTGTTTTGAGGATAGAACAGAGATTTTATTTACATAGGGTCTCAAGTGTTCTCCCCAGTTTGGGGAATCTAGTATCAGTAATATTTTTGATAAAGAAGAAACTGTCAACAGCTACATGAATCATTTCACTCCTTTCATTTTTGTGAAATGAAGGAAATTCAAAGAGGACAATGATATTAAAATTCACTTTACATATATTGCTGAAAAAGTTTAAACATAAATAAAAACAATGATCTGATCAAAGTCTGTAATAGTCTGAAAGCAGGTTCACTGGCACATTTTAAGGACAGATTTGAATTGGAAAGCAGCAACCTGCAGTTTGGCTGCTCTTCCCCATACCAAATCAATCACTAGTTACTAACAGGTCATCGATTTCTCTGAGCTATAGAGTCAAGGTACATGGTCCATTATCTGAGTCATTCATTTTTTAATGCCATTTTAAGACAAGATTACTAAATTTATGTGTGGAAAATTTTACAGACCTAGTGTAAGATCCAGATGTTTACTAAGTTCCAACATCACCTCAATTTTACATGCATTCAAAGACTAAATAACAGATGTTATAAAAAAGAATGGACAAAGACTACTATTAAGATTATTTGAAGTAGTATAGATATTTTTGGTACCTATAAATAAGGCTTCTCTTCAGACTTTCAAGAGAGCAAATTGCCTAAATCAAGGATGTCAAACTCATTTTCACTGGTGGTCACATCAGCCTCGCTGTTGCCTTTAAAGGGCCAAAATAATTTTAGGACTGTATAAATGTAACTACTTAGCCGTTAAGGAGTTGGAATTACATTCGGCCCTTTGGAGGCAACCACAAGGCTGATGTGGCCCTGGTGAAAGTGAGTTTGACACCCTTGTCCTAAAATAGAGGAACCATAACAAAAAGTGAGGCAGGCAAGTGGATACGTGACGATGAAGGGGAAATCTTGAAGAAAATAGTCTATGTAAGAACATGACCTGTTCTGAAGCCAGGGGACTGTACTTATTTTCAGTAAAACTGAGGGATCATTAATGAGAAATAGTAAGAGATGAGGTAGGAAAAGTAACACAACTCAGGAGTCACTTATAAGTGAAGCTCAAGGTTTCAAGCCCGTTTGGATGGTCTGTCTTTAGGTTTTAAATAAAACTACAACAGTCCTCCTTTTCCATGGTCTTGCTTTCAGTGGTTTCAGTTGCTCATGCTCGGCCATGATCCAAAACTATTCAATGGAAAAATCCAGAAATAAAAAAAAAATTGTTTTAAATTGCACCGCACTCCCAGGAGTGTGATAAAATCTTGCGCTATCGCATTCTGCCCTGCCCTGGATTTGAATCACCCCTCTGCCCAGCACGTCCCGGATGTACACACTCTCTGCCCGTCAGTCACTTCGCAGCTGTCAGTTGTCAGATCGGCTGTGGCGATATTACAGCACTTGTGTTCAGGTAACTCTTATTTTAATTAATAACACCATAATCAAGTAACTTTTACTATAGGATGTTGTTGGAGTTGTTCTATTTGATTATTTGTTCTTGATGTTAATTTCTTGTTTTGTCTAATTTATAAATCAAACTGTATCATAGGTAGGTGTATGTGTATAGGTAAATATAAAGTCTATATAGGGTTTGGTACTACTGCGGTTTCAGGCAGCCACTGAGGGTTTTGGAAGTTATCCCCATGGATATGGGGGACTACTGTACGAGCATAAATGTAAAAGAAAACTCATATTTCTACTGCATACCTCCTGGGATTCAGAGAGAACTTACACTTCTCATCCTTACTTCTGACTATAATTTTATGCTTCTACTTCTTAATTTCTTCAAGTCTTATTCTTTTCCAAATTGCTCCTTTTTTTGAAATGTGTGTCAATCACTTACATAAGAATGAAAATGTAGGAGGCTTTTATTGAAGTGTTGGAGTAACAGGAAGAATAAATTGTAGAAACGCAAAAGAAAAGTCTTAAAATTAGATATGTTAGTCATCCTTGTTAGCAACAGACTGAGTTACTGAAACAAAATGAACCAAGAATTCAGTGGATCAAGTAAAGTGGAACTTTATTTTAATCTCACGTAATAGCACAGAATAGGCCTGGCACAGTACTTCTATTACTCTCAAGGGGTTGTCTTTTAGTAGCCTTAGTGTCCAAGTCCATGAAAAGGGAAGAAGAGGAAGCCAAGGGCAAGTGGTATCTTCTTTATGGAGACAGGCCGTAAGCTGAAGGCTTGAACACTTCCGGTCAAAACCCATTGCTCCTCCCGCCCCCATGAGCTTCCTGGCAACATGAAGCTGCAAGAGAAGCTTGAAAATGAGGCTATTAATTACGGCAGCCACATGCCTAACTAAACTGTAGGAGGTTCTGTTTCTAGTAGAAGGAAGCAGTGGTCTTTCCTAAACCATCTTATATGAAAAATAAATAGCTTCTTGGTATTTTGCCACACTTTCCTATCCTTTCTACCTCCTAGATCTCATCCTTCTTACCTGAATAAATTAAAGTATCTTCTTACTGTGTTATACAAAACAATTTACTTCATTTTATCTCACTTATGCCTTCTGAACACTGCCTTGAAGATTTACTAACCCAAAGCAAAAAAAAAAAAAAAAAATTACACCCTGATATTTTCTTTAACAAAGAGTATACGGGCAAGTGAATTATTTTGTTTTTCTCTTAGGAAGCAGAAATTCAGATGGCAAGTTCTGCAGAGCAATTTTTTGTCTACTATCACAGATAAGGAACCTAATGTAGAAGACTGAACGCAAGCATAAGAAATTTTCACATTAGGTAGCTGACTAAGTGGGGTCCTTAAATATTTTCATCGAGAGAGTTTCTGCTTTAGAAGGAAGATGAAGCTGGCACTACGTGCAGTTTGAATTATAATAGAAAGGGTAAAGTCTAGGTACATTCAGAAATACATGCATGTTCATAATTCTTTACAACATCAAAAATATCTTTACCATTATTTAAAAAATTATCTCCCTCCAAAGTCTTTATGAAGGAGGTTAAATTTTGCCTGGTCTAGAATTGCCTTTTGTATCCTTATGGAGAAGTGCCTTATAAATAGAACCTCATGAAATCATATCATTGATTGAATAAAAACAAGGCATTCAGTTAATAAATATTGTGCCATGAACTTTACAAATTTCAGAAACGTGAAGATACAGTTTTGAGTCCCTCGGAGGTTACAACCTAGTGGGAAGAAAGACAGGTAAAGTGGCAATTAGGACACAGTGTATTATTTACCTTATTAGAGGTCAGCACCGGGTGTCATAGGCTCACATGACAAGGGCACCCCAGGAAGAACGGAGTTTTTCTCCAAGGAGTGCTCTGCCCAGGAGTACAGGAAAGAAATCTCTCCAAAGGGATGAGTGCCTTGGCAAGACTGAGCTTAGATATTGGTGACAGCAAGGAGACCGTGTGGATTTGAATATTGTGTCAAGAAGTCAATAAAGGACTTATGAGGCTGATGGCCTTTAGGTTTTTCTAAAATTTCTGAGTTTTCACACAACAGTAATAGATAGCTACTGATGGATGTTAAACAGAGAGTAACCTCAATAAAACTTTATTTTAGAAAGTCATCTTGATGAGTGTAGAAGGAACACAGCCTGAAGGCATTAGTGGAAAATTAAGCTACTATTGTGTGGTATATTTACTGTTGCCTCCCTAAAGCCATGAAGTATCCATGGAGATTGGCTGAAACTCTCAATCAATCGCTAGATATGGCCGCTGGTAAAATTCTGATATATAAATGCATACATGTGTATAATTTTCATAACTGCATGTAAAACTAATATATATTATAATTAATAATTTTGAATATAGTTACCTATATGGTATAATTTTTAAAAGTAAATACAACAATAGAATTCAACCATGAGAATCATACAGCAGCCAAGATAAAAATTTTCTGATCTATATCAGGTCATTTAAAACCTCTGCACAAAATCTCCCCGTGACTCTCCAGCAAAACAAATGGAAACCTCTTTGCCGTTCCAACCAGGGCCTCATTTTCTGATCTCATTTCTTGCCCCTTTCCACTCACTTCTTTGGCAACCATGATGGACCAGATTTTATCTCTTTTGCTCATGGTTAAGTCCTCACTACCTAAAATAACATTTAGCACCAAATGAGCACTCAACACACACTTGCTGAATAAATTTTGAAATACGTGCAGTGCAAAGCAGCTATCCAATTATAAAGAGTATTTTTATGATGTCATGTTTACTGGAGGAAGTTGGTTCAATTGTCCAGACAGTGCTTAGAAGAAGATTTTCTCCCAAACTTAGTCAACAGCATTTTCTGAACATCCTAGGTGGTAATAATGCTGTCATCCCATCTCATCCTTGTTTTAAAGAGCCAAGAAAAAACAGCAAGATAAGGTTGGAACAGAAATTGATGAACCTGGAAAGGCATAAGCAATTACTGCTTAAAAAAGACAATTTACTGGTTAATGGCTCCATTTAGAAAGGTTCCTATTCAGTGAAACACTGAAAAAAGACTATCAGAGTATTGCTGTCCTTAAACTGAAATAAAACATCATACTTTCTGGTTAGATTCCGTGCCGTAACAAAAATAAATGTTACATAAGCCATACTTTTAATGAGGTCATATCAGATGGTCAGATTACGCTTAGCTGACAAATAGTTATGAAGAGGTACAGCTCATATGTTCTAAGGCAAAGTCGTGGCACAGACAGTAAGTGGTGTAGCTGCCCCGGAGAGTGGAATAAACAAATCACCGTGACACTGAATGCCACATCCTTTGAAGTTCTTAAATAAGTTTGTTAAATGGAGGATCGAAAGGACAATGTGCATTGTCCAAGGACGGCAATGTGCATTGAAACAAGCTCCACAAAAAGGCATTGGCCAGCCTGACTTAAAATTGAAAAACGTTGAACTCAGACAAAAAAAAAGCATTTGAAATTTAATTGGTCAGAGTAAGAAGGGTCTTAAATTAAGACAGGAGAAAGAAAGAAATGTTTCTGATTCATCGATTGATACAGTTGAGAGCTGCAGAGACACCCTTCATTGTCCCACCTGGTTCAGCACCTGACCTAACCTCCAGCACAAACTGTATTTGCCGTGCCCTAAGAACCTGTGATAGTGTGTAAGGCACATAGAAGTTTTAATCATGGGTAGGTTGAGACTTGTATAGAATACAAAAAAGGGCGGGCACTTACCATAAGGTATATTTTTAATACAAGAGTAATACATTAAGTTTATAGTTTATAAGTAAAATTAAACTTCTATGAGAATGCGGTAAGTATATTTCAGAAAATATACTGTGTAGGTCAGGGGTTCCCAACCCGGGGTCGGAGGTGAGTACCTGTCTAAGGCCTGTTGGGAACCAGCCCACCACCAGGGCAGCGAAGCTCCTCTGAGCTCCTCCTCCTGTCTCCCCACCCTCCCTGTACTGCCCAGCAGGCTAGGGAGCGAAGCTCTTGCTGCCCCACCCCAGTTTCCCACTCCAGTCTTGCAGGAAACCAGTCCCTGGTGCCGAAAACGTTGGGGACCATTGGTCTGGGTTATATGTAAAGAAATGTTGTGTGCTCGCTCCGGCAGCACATAAACTAAAATTGGAACGATACAGAGAAGATCAGCATGGCTCCTGCGCACGGATGACACGCAAATTCGTGAAGCGTTCCATATTTTTCAATAAAAATCTGAACTTTAAAAAAAAGAAATGATATAAAGGACTATATTCACATTTTTTTACTTAGAGAAATTAAAACTTGCTGATCAGAGTGGAGTTTTAAAATTCTGCTTTTTAAATTCTGGAGGTGGCTTTATATCTTGATTTTACTTCACTTATATTTAGGTTTCTATAATATTAAAACACATTAACGGACCTGTCTTCCTCCTTCCCCCTTTCCTTCTCTCTCCCTCTTTCACCTCTTCATACTCTTTTTCTTAAGGTGGAATAAGAGAAGTGTAACTTCTCAGCAAGTGTGCCATGGTGTCCCACAGGGCATCACAAATCTGTTGGAAGATTTAGATTATTTTTGTGGTCATTCAGAACTTTACATTTTTAACTACAGTTGAGTACTGTATATATAGTTTTTATTTCTGAGAACTCCTATACTTACAAATTATAATTTGGGCTTTTAGAGCTTCATTTTTAGCATTCTCCACCAAAAAAAAAAAAAAAATCTGTATAACATCATAACCATGAACAATTTCCTCTGAGTAACATTTTTAATTATTTCAGGTAATCTGATTAATTTATTCAACTTTCTTTTATAATTGTCAATGAAGGATATTTTTTCATGTGAATATTTTAAAAATAGCACTAGTTAGAATCCTTGAAAAAACATTAGAAAAATATTATTTTTCCACAAAGACATATCAAAACAAACCAATTAAAATTAAATCCTAAAATAGCATGATACATGAATACCTTGAAGCACATAAGCTATCACAGAAACATAATTTTAGACCATTTCAGCAGCAGGAATCTGAAGTTCAAGTAATATGTTGTTTTGTTCACTGAAAAGCTATCTAAATATAAAATTAAACCACAGGCTTAATTTTATCACACAGTGCTAAAATTGTGAAAATACCAAATATCAACAAATATGTAGATCAATAGCATTTCACAAACAGTGCTGATAGAAATGAAAATTGTTATAACTTTTTTGGGATACCAGCATTATCTCCAAAAATGTTAAGTACATACTCTAAGATCAAAAATTTCACATAGGTATGCAGAATTCATATCTATATAAAACAAAGGGCGTGCAGATGCCTTTAGAAACAATGCCCATAGAAACATTCATAAGAAACAAAAATTAGAAAAACTCCACATATAGGTAAACAGTAAAATGGAAAAATTAATTGTGGTATATTTATACAGAGAAATACTCTGTATAAATAAAATGATCAAAGCATTACCAAATAAAATAACATGGACAGAGCTCCCAAATGTCTTGTTGGGTAAAAATAATTACAATAAAATATATAGCATATGACTTCATTAATATAAAATTCCAAAGAAGTCAACATAAAGTGCAATGCTAAAAGCCAAGGTTGTTGATACCTTTGGATTGGAGAGTGGGGCCGTGATGAAAAAGAGCATGAGGGGGCCACCTAGGTCGCTGACAGTGTCATCTTCCTTGTGCGAGAAGTTAATTTTCAGGTAGATTTAGTTTGTGATAATTCATCAAGTTGTACACTTTTGATTTGTTTATAAGATGATTTTCAATATGTATCTCATACTTGGATAAAAGGCATACTAAAAAACTCATTCATGAATAATATTTAGACAATATTATGATTTATATGGTAGCAAAGAACTATTACGACCAGTAGAGCAACATTTGTGAAAACTCTAAAAAGCCTTTAACATCATTTAAAAATATTTGGCATGCAAAATTCAACTGGATTGAATATTCACATGGCCAGGAAATTTTAACTTAGAAAGCTCAATAATACATATATGTGACCAGAAACTTCAGCTAAGAAAGCTCAATTTATCACATTTACTACATTTATTAACCAATAAAAACTAAAGGTGGTAGATTTAAATAGTAGTAATAATTTTAAAACAAAATATTACACAATCTTATCTGATGGCGTTTTCATTAATGCTTAGTAAGCAAGGAGTTTCTGTCATAGAAAAAGCCTGCAGTCTTTTGTCACTGTTGACTTATGTGAATAATTCTTGTCCTTCATGGCAACTACAAAAAATGAAAAGGTAATCATTGGAAAGTGTTGATCAATAATAGCACTTTTTATCACTCCAAATATCACATTTACATTTTACACTGAAAGCACTGCATGTGTGCTGAAATTTCATAATTGTTTTACACAATTCCAAGTCAAGAAGCTGCTTTAGATTTTGACTGTAAACCTGGGGTACAAGCAATTGGGAAGAACCCTCCCAAAATGTTTTTCCTGGAAGTCAATAGAAGCTGTATTACTCAATAGAATTTGCCAAAAGATTGCTTCATTATTAATTGTAGGCACCACTGCACTCAGATCAGCCGGATTGCTTCATTATTAATCAAGGTGCATAGCATGTTTACCTGTTTGTTATAAGGGCAAAATGTCAGGAATATCCAAATGGAAGAGCTACATGGGGCAAGGCGTGGGGAGTTGGAGAGTATGAGACTTCCATGCCCTCTCTGGAAATACCATTCCCCAAGCACTAAGCTGAAAAAAGTCCAGTCTTTGTTAATATAATGGGAAAAATTTGCACGACATCAATGTAACCTGATAACCAAGGAGAGTGGGTTGGAATGTGCATGTGTGAACCATGATGACATCACTGTAGTAGTCAATGGGGGTGGTAGAAGCCACTGAGTGAGCATGTGTACTGTGTGGCATTACATTCGAAAGGACTGAGCGAGTAGAGCAATGAATCTGCATCAAATGTTGCGTTAAGCTCAAACTTTCCTGTGCGGAAACCATTCACATGATTCAGAAAACTTTCAGGGATAAGGCAATGAGTGCAGCACAAATGAAAGTGTGGCATAAGCTCTTCAAAGATGGTTGAGAATCTGTTGATAGTGACCCATGTTCTGTAAGGCCTGCAACAAAAAGAATGCTTGAGAGTGTTGAACTGTACACACTGCAATCAGCAAAAATCGACTATCGACAGTGAGAGAACTAGAAGCTGACCTGGGGATTCCAACCAAACATTACTGTATCCGAGATGTTGATACAGGATTTTGGCATGAAATGTGTCATGGAAAAATTTGTTCTATGGCTTCTGGTATCAGAGCAGAAGGAACATTGTGCTGCAGTTGCTAATGACTGATTCAAACCATTACCAATGAACCAGATTTCCTCAAGAAGGTCATAATTGGAGATGAAACCATAGGTCTATGGCTATGATCTGGAAATAAAGGCCTGGTCATCCTGATGGAAGTCACTGGTTCTCCACGCCTGAAGAAGGCACGGCAAAGTTGCAGCAAGATTAAAACCCGTTAACTGTGTTTTCTGATTGCAATGGTTGTCCATCATGAGTATCCTCCTCCAGGCCAAACAATTAATAAGGAGTGCTACCTCAATATTCTTTGTTGGTTGAGAGAGGCAATTGGACAAAAACACAGCTATGAACAACTGCTGATTGACAGCTTCATCACAACGTGCCTGCTCATGCATCACGTCTAATGCAGAATTTTTTGTGAAACATCAAATCACCCAGGTTACTCAGCCCCCCTAGAGCTCATATTTGGTGCCCTGCAACTTGTGGCTTTTCCCAAAATGGAAATCACCTTTGAAAGGGAAGAGATTGCAGACCGTTGATCAGGAAAATACATCAGAGCCTTGGATGGAGATTGGGAGAACTGTGTGAGGTGCCAAGGTACCCAATTTGAAGGGGACTGAGGTGCCATTGTTCTGTGTACAATGTTTCTTGTATCTGTTATCTTCAATAAATGTCTATATTTTTCTTATTACATGACTGAAGCTGGATACTTTCTGGATAAAACATATATTTATTGGTATGGTCCAGAACTAATAATGCCCCCTTTTTATTACAAAGTCTTTTATTACAAAATCATAAGCATGTAATTCTCCAATATAATAATATCATACTCAAGCACACCATAGGACATTTTAGGTGAAATGTTCAAATTAAAGGTATATGGTGTACAATATCCAGAAATCAAAGGCATTTTTGTATACCAAGAGACACATGAAAAGATGGTCAATATCGCTAGCTATCAGAGAGATGCAAATTAAAACCACAATGAGATACCACTTCACACCAGTCAGAATGGCCATCATAAACAAATCAACAAACAACAAATGTTGGAGAGGTTGTGGAGAAAAGGGGACCCTAGTGCACTGTTGGTGGGACTACAGACTGGTACAGCTACTATGGAAAGCAGTATGGAATTTTCTAAGAAAACTAAAAATGAATCTATCTTTTGACCCAACAATTCCACTGCTAGGATTATATCCTAAGAACCCTGAAACTCCAATCCAAAAGAACCTATGCACCCCAATGTTCATAGCAGCACAATTTACAATAGCCAAGTGTTGGAAGCAACCCAGGTGTCCATCAGTAAATGAATGGATCAAGAAACTATGGTACATTTACACAATGGAATTCTATGCAGCAGAGAGAAAGAAGGAGCTCCTACCCTTCACAATAGCATGGATGGAACTGGAGAGCATTATGCTAAGTGAAACAAGCCAGGAGGTGAAAGACAAATACCACATGATCTCACCTTTAACAGGAACCTAATCAACAAAACAAACAAGCATAATATAACCAAAGACACTGAAATTGAGAACAGGCTGACAGTCACCAGAGGGGAGAGGGAAGGGAATTTCAGGGGAAAAGGGGAAGTGTTTAGAGCAACAAGTATAAAAGACACATGGACAAAAGCTAGGGGGGTGGAAATGGGAGGGAGGTGGGGAGGGCTGGGGCAGTGGGCTGGGATGGGAGTAAAAGACAGAAAACTGTACAAGAACAACAATTAAAATGTTTAAAAAATGTAAAAAGAAATCATAATATAGGCATATGGAAATTTAAATAACAATTAAAAGTAATGTGATATTTTATGTGTGATCTTATATTTATTAAAAAAGTACAATTTATTACACCCATTTCACTACCCTACCAACCACAGTCCAGCAGGCATTGCTTCTGCCAGACCCTGTAGTGTGTATGTGATTATATACATATAAAATAGCAAAACTAATGATCTCAGATGGAAGTTTCATTTTGTTATTGAAAGAAATCATTTGAAGTTTTTGCAAATGTACTGTTAATATTTAATATATTTCATAGAATTTGATAATCTCTCTTATAATTATGTAACATAAGGAAAATGTGTAATGCATTTCTTTTACCAAGCTCAATATAGAATTTTTCAGATCACTCCCAGTTCACCATGTGAGCATCATCGCTTTTTAAGCATGCCAGAATATGGAAGATTTGCAAGGCCCTGGTACAAAGCGTTCAGGTACAGTTCCTTCCGCATAGATGTGAACACGTCCAACCCATGACAGATTTCAAACGAGTTTTGGGTTTTGGATTCCAAAGTCATTTTGGACTTTGTCATTTCTGTCATCTTCCCACGTTCTCCATCTCAAAATGACCCTGAATGTAAAATCCAGGAAAGTAAGATTATTGTTCTGTTCCTTGATGTACTCCATGTTCTACATAGCACAGCTTTTGATTCAAAATGAATTTGGGTTGAATACACTGTTCACTGAATGGAAAATAATTTGTCTGATTTGATCACAGAGTCTTTCAAGCTACTAGATTTAAGAACACTTCGGAGAATAAATGAGAATTAAGCACTTCCTACATGTCCACAATAAATGAGAGTCAGGCATATTATTTCAATATTCCTATTATTATAGTTAAATGAAGACATTGTGTTTTTCCCAAGTAAACCCTTAGGACACCCTTGTCAGGTGTCTGTGAACCTCATTTGGGTCTTTTTCCTTGTTCTCTCTTTCACACACTCAGCATTGACATTATTTCACACTTGCTTCCTTTTCTGGTAATTTCAAACAGGATTTCTTTCATGAGTTCTTTCAGATCCAAGTATTATTTGAATATTGAAGGTAATGGTTTAAAATTAAATGGACCTTGCTCCTGATGCTTGTGTTTACACACACACACTAGAGGAAATGCATGAGTGAAACTAAGAAATCTAAACAGACTAAAATTAGATTCCCTGCTTGTCTTTCTCTAGTTTTTTTTTTTTTTTCAGAAGACAAAATAGCTAATAGCATCAAGATTCACACCCTTTTCAGAAGCTGATAGAATTAGTCATTGCTTTTCAGAAGTGATTATCAGGGATGGCTAAAATCCAGTTTCTAGCATCTTCGATCATGCCCAAAGCCTAAATCTCGTGAAAGCTATTTAAATCAGAATAGGAAGCTTATGAGAATTTTCCTAACCAAAAAGAAAAAAAAATGTCTTAGCCTAGGGATGATAAACAAAATGCAATCAGTCTGAAAAGTGTGCTTCATGCAATTACGATATGTAAAGATATTTCAAAGATTCAATTTACAGGCTTCCAACTTAACTGTAGAAAGTTTTTATAATTCATTATCAGTTTAAACTAAATTAATTTAAACTACTAGCCTTAAAAAGAAGTTTTTTCTTGTCTTTTATACACATTCAGCCTATTCTGCCCTCAATAACCTCAGACTGAAAGACAGATTCTCTTTCTATTAAATGAAAGTTCATTTAAAAAGCCCATTTTTAAATCTATGTTACATGAATAATAATAAACTTTATTCTGTCATTTTTTCTGTTGAAACTGTGACTACAGAAGGCTGCTCAGGGATATCACATTTTTTTTTTTTGAAAGTTTAATCCACGTTGGAGGGAGGACGCATCGTAGTGCTGTTTCTCCTTCCTGATTGGTGGCTGCGCATGAAAGATCTTTGGAAAAGTAAGTTTCACTTTCTTTCGAAGTGCAAATAACTCTTGAGAATGTCTCTGAGTAACTTAGAAGAAACTATGAATCGTGAACGCACCTGAAAAAAACACAGGAGTCTATTTTATGTTGCAAATGCTTGACCATGTGTGCTCTATGCATAAGTAAATGGTTTTGAAATTGACATCCACCCTAAAAAGGGTGAATTTTAAAATATTCAATAGCTTTTGCAAAACATGTTAAAGGACGTTCCTTCAGTTTTCATGTTTGAGTTCATCTCTTCCTAGCTCTGTTAGGTCCTAACCAGAACAATGGCATACGTTCTATCAGCTCAGGCCAAATAGGATCATATCATTCCAAGTCATTTCAGTAACAGCTTTCTTCTGTAGAAAGATTATTTTAAATTTGGGGGTGGGGTTTTAGTGAAAATGCTTCATATGTAATTCATTATTTATATAATGAGATCATAAGTGTCAAAATGAATCACATCACCTAGTTTTTCAATCATCATTTAGGCAATTTGTACAGAATAAGAGAAAAGTAAGAATCTATTCTCATTTGAAAGATCTTTGAAAAGATTCACTGTAACTCTCTCACTGGCAGAAAATATTTCGCTGTTCGCCAACTCAAATCCGTCATGCTTAATATTAAGCCTGGTTCCCCCTGTTCTATCTTCAATGTAAGGGAAAAATTGATTATTATACTTTCATAAAGCCCTTCATATATTTGAAGATTTATTAAATAATTCCTCTTCAATAGTTAAATTCCTAATTTTTTATTGTTCTATACTTTGTTCAACTCATCTTGTTCCTTGGAACACTTTTCTAGCTTCCTTACGTGGAACTTCACTTTTTAGCTGACAAAATCTTGCAATGCTATGACAAGGGGAAAATTTTCGGTTTAGGACTAATAGTATCTACTCTAAAAATTGATAAACAGCGCACAATATTTTATTGTTTTGTGCTGCAATTAAAGACTATACTGTCAAAGCCCTTTTCCTTTGGCAACTGTTGCCTTTCTCTCCTTGCCTATGTTCTAAACACAGTTTAGAACTTTCCCTATGGTACACTCCTTCCGGGAGGGCTGACCTTACCCTTACTGGGAAGCAATTTTGTACAGTACGGAAATATATATTCTCAAAACTACTTCTGATCAGTTCTTTTTTCTTTTCTTCAGTAATGTCCTTTTCTTAACTCTTTAAAAATAATCTATATTTTATCATCAGGCAATTTTTAGGCAAGAATACTTTGGGTATTTCCTCCCTAACACACTAAGTTGTAGTTATTCTTAGTATGTTAATAGTTTCAAATATTTTGTACATTTGGAAGTGAAAACTTAACACATGTTAGAGCATTGGTGTTTTTCACTGTGTTGTTTTATGTTTGTTTGTTTGGATAATTCCCTTGCAATGTGAGTTATTTGAGTGGTAGAGCTTTAAAAAAAAGAATGTTTTTTCTAAATGTAGAGATTTCAAACATTTATATTTAAATGAGGTAAATAAAATACTATACTTCAAACTATTTTCTTCAGCATTATAAAACAGTATTGACTATAACACAAAATAGTTATTCAGTTATCACCTAATTAAGAGCAATATTTAAAATAAATTAGGATGAATAATTGATTACTGCTTGCCAAAACTTAAGAACATTGCACATAAACATTTAAGTGTGTACGTGTGTACTCAGAGGCTACTGGTTTCCCATATTCAATGCCCCCTTCTCCTACCATGAAGGACAAAATTATTTCAGTGTTGCATTACACTGAGCTTGAAGTTGGCATGCCATGCTCTTCCTGGATACTAAATGCACCAAATGACTGCATTATTTACCAAAAATACTTAGAAGAATTTGTAGGTAAATAGTCAATTGGGACTTGCTTTTTGACCCTTTCTTTCTACTACCTGGAATGGCATGAAATGGAGTTACAATAACCACCTTGAACATGGAGGAATCTGGAACATGGAAACCAGCCCTATGTGTGGAAGGAAGAGCAGAAGATTGGAAAGGGTCTGTATTCCTGAGTCACTGTACCATCTCAGGTAATGCAATCAAAAGATCAGGGAATACAAATTAAGGCTCCTTCCTTAGTTAAAACTATGAAGGATAGTGGAAACTGGTGTCCACTCAGATTCTGCTTCAGCACTGAGGAATTCACTTCCATTGCTGTGGGCTTGTGGCCTGCTGGTAGTCTTCAGATTCTCCCCCTTGCTGAAAAAGAGTCATCCTACCAAAGGTCACATCCTGTCTTGGGAGCAACTGGTATCCAGTGACTGGCTAATGCAAGGTTATAAACTCTTGACCTCAGTGCTCCAACCAGGGACACTCAAGGTCATTCCTGCTTCAGAGCTCTTCACGGGGTCTGCAGGGACTTCTGTCGAGCCTTCCATACAGCCTTACTTTCCCTCTGCCCGTTCTCTTTCCCTCACTTCCCCTGTGGGCTGCAACTGTCAGAACATCCCCAGTGCACTTCCTGCACACTGACCTTCACCTCAGAGCCTGATTCCTGCAAAGCCCAACCTTCAGTGACATTCATAAAAGGGTTAAAGCTTAAAGTATAATAAAGAGAACTTGGTTGCCTTGGTGAGGTCGGCATTAGAATTAGAAGAATAAGTGCCTTATTTCTCATACATGTATGTATTATTTGTAGTTTAGTGGTCAAGAGCAAAACAAATAAAAATAGAAAGAATATTTAAAAGTAATGTTTCACTTTCCATTCACCTTAGAACTTTTTTGAATATTTCTCATGTGCATATAAAACTTTTATTTAAAAAATTAACAGCGGAACTTAAATTCAATGAATTTTTGAGCATGTGTTAAAATTAATCAATATCATTATTCATCGAGAAAAATGATGACTAATACAACTCTTAACTTGGAGAAGCTCATGATTGGATTTAGGGAAACTGATTAATACATAAATTATTCTATAACTAATCTTTAAAATGATATTCACAAAACTGTCACTAGTATCTCTAGAAAAAAAATTAAGCAGAAAAACAGTTATTCCAAAGAAATCCATGCATCCTTTCTTCTTCTGAGTTTACATACATCTTCGCAGAGCATTTAGGCAGCCATCACAAAGCCTGCATTTCTCCAGGCTTCTCAAGGTATGCGTGCTCTGTGACTACGTTTTCCACAGTGATATGTACTCAATTAGGTAATCAGTGCATGTGATGTGACAGGTATTCATTAGGCACACTATCACATCAAAGTGCTTAGCTCATTGACCATAAATCTAGTCTTTATAAAACTAACCACTGGGAGAAGTGGAGTTTACAAGGGGTATTCACACTTCGTAAGAACGTAAATAGTATTTTTCCATCAAAAAAAAAATAGTGTTTACAACTGAAAACAGACTTTCCAGCTATTATTAGGAAATAGCGCTCATTCATGCAGACAATTGAAATCCAAGGCTTGACAGAGTTTAATGCTGTGGGCCTTGCGGTGCATTTCCGCTCAGAGGTAAGTGCGAACCGCGTTGCAGTATTAAGGGGTTTGTCTCCCCGCCGACGTCCATGAACACTTCTCTGGTGGGCACTGTAGTTGTGACGTGATATGCATCTGGGCCTGGTACCCCTTCATCAAGTAAAGTTTTCCCTTGACATAAAAGATTCTGCGAATTTCACAGCAAAGTCATGATCATGTTTCTTAAAATGCTACATGACATTTTCATTCTTCTTGATCAGGTACTGACATTTCCCCTTGGGCCTTCTTCCTCAAGCTTCTTTTCCCATAAATATCCAATTCCTGGAGTTAAAAGTCATTTATCTTTTATTAAAAAATCACTGCAATGGAATTAAGATTTTTCTAACCAAGGATGAAAATTATGCTAACTGAATATGTTCATATCATATAAAAAATTGTAGAAAAGAGGCCTAAGGTATTAATTCCTCATGTTCACAAGTTTAATAACTACTCCAAAAAGCCATGTGTTGTTAAAATAATACCCAGTTTTTCAGTTATAGTGTCTATCATATTAGAAATTGGGCCATGTGGAAATATCTTATTCAGCCAAAACTCATGTCAGATCATACGCCGATCTCATAATCACTCAAAGCACAATTCAATCACATTTACGTGAAACAATACTCTAAAAAGTGCAACTTTCTCTTATCAACAAGTAACCGATTGCATTTAAAATCAACTTTCAATGATTTTGTTTCTGTGCATAAACTATTTTCAAGGCATTAAAATAGGACACAAAAATAACAAACTCAAATACAGAATGTGACCATTTTAGAAAAAGTTTATTAAGCAGTACAGTTTTGAATATTTTTTCTTTTTTCTCTTTTTCATAAATATGTATGTATATTTGTGTGCATCTATATAGTACATATGTGTGTATGTATGTATGTGTAACATATATATACATGTGTATACAGAGAGAGAGTGAGAGTCTTATTTTAAGGAATTGGCTTATCCAATAGGGAAGCCTGGCAAGTCCAAAGCAGGCTGAGGGCAGAAGACCCACAGAAGAGTTAAAATTGCAGCTTGAATTTGAAGACAGTGTGGAGGCAGAATTCCTTCTCCCACATGGGACTGTAATCTTTCTCATAAGGCCTTCAAACGATGCGATAAGGCTTGCCCATATGTTAGAGTATAATCTGCCTTACTCAAACTGTAGTGACTTAAATGGTAATTTCATCTAATATGAGAGGGGACTCCCCCCAAAATGGAATTATCTTCTGGAGGGCGGGCCCTTGTAGCACAGGCTTCCCCCACTAGGCGAGTGTCCTGGGAACACATCTGCGTCAGTGTGCCAGCTGGCATAGGCTGTGCCAGTTGGTACGCTGGCACAGCCAATGACACATGCACAGCCTGGAGCCTGGAGCCAATGACAGCCAATGATACTGGCACAGCCTGGAGAGGCTGTGTTTGGCTTCAGTGAATTTTTCTGAACACTTTTTCAATGTGTTTGCCCATTTCACTTGACCTTAGCCAAAAGGTCAAGCAGCGATATGTTTGCCTTTTCAGGATGGGTGATTTACATGTGCACTTGCCCACACCACACTGACCATTCAGCAGTTTTGGTCAAGAGCGTTATGACCCCCTGTGCTCCACCTTCTTTATTCACCTGATTTTGCCTGATGACTTTTTTTGTTTCCCAGAAGAGAACCGTTTTGCTGATGTGGAAGAGGTGGAAGAAAAAATGGCAGGAGAACTAAAAGGCATCAAAATCAATGAGTGCAAACACTGTTTTGAGCAGTGGAAAAAAAATCTCAATAGGTGTATTGCATCAAATGGAGTATACTTTGAAGACTAAAGAAGTTTAAGAATGTGGGAATAAATTCACAAATTTTGATAAATAAATTCCATTTTGGGGAGTCCTCCCCTGTAAATACCTTCACAGCAACATCCAGACTAATGTTTGACCAAACATCTGCGTACCATGATCCAGTCAAGTTAACACATACAGTTAACCTCTACTTATAGAATATTTGTCTCAATTTTCATTTTATCTATGAAATAGTCTTCTGCTTAATATTAATTCAATTTGATACATTTTGTGGAGTTTTATATACATTTTCCCTAATGGACTACTTTTTTTCTTTAATCTATTAATTGGTTGGTTATTTGTAGGCTATATATTTGTAGATCACTGTGGAAATGAAAATACGGAGCATTACATACCCATAAGGTTTTCTCCTCCTCTTGTACTCCAGAGAGAGAGCATCTTTCCAACAGGGTTCATCTGTGTCTCTTGAAGTCTCTTCTCTGCTTCGCATAATCAGAATACATGAAAGCATGCTTTTCATACCATCATTGTGTTCTCTACTTATCTCAACCTTTTTAAAAAATTAAACTTACCTATTTTGCATTTTAGCATGAATCGCTCACCTTGGATCCTTAATATTACCAATCATGCTCTCTTCCTCAAATTTTTGCATCTTTTCTCTTTTGTTGAACAAAGCTCCTATTCATGTGAAATAAATAGTAATGAGATACAGGACAATGAGAGGTCTATTAGATAAAATTCTTGAAAAGACAGGGGAAAAATTTGGAGATGATTTTCCAGTGAGTAGATGTTGAAAATTCAAGGGTAAAATCTTGGATTGTCAAAGAGATTATACTGAGCCAGGAAGTTCAATATTTAGGTGGACAGGGTAGAATCATTATGTTTCTTACCAATGGGGTTCATAATCAGTGTAAATAATTTGAGTGTTTACACATTCAACTAACTTTACCCAGAAGTCATAGCTGTAGAGTTCATTAATAGGAGACAATAGGTATATTTTTCATAATCATTTAAATACACTGTCTTGGGTTGTCACCATATGGAGAACTGGGACATTTTTTGCTCTTCAGCACTAGCTAAATCCAATGTTGATGAATATTATCCAAAATTACCTTGCAAGTATATTTTTAAAGTTATGAATACACATTCCTTCCTTTGAAATAGGCATGGGAAGAAATATTATAGTTAATGATGACCCAAACTATGTTGAGAAATTCAGGTAAAATAAAATACTTTCCAATATTTTTAAATGAATTAAGAACAAGACTTCTTTTGCTTACATGTTTGCAAATAATCAGATAGCTTTACTTGAAAATATTCTTCATTTCCAGAATCTCACAGTTTTTCTAGCTGCATCAAAATTTATAAGAATGTAGTATTTGCAATCCTTTATTAAAATCTAATCTTGAGACATTCTTGGCCTACTTTTAAAATTAAAAGTTTTTATAGTTTAGTGAAATTCAGCTAAATTTTTAGTGATCGCTCTCTTTACAGGAAACCTCTCTTATTTACTATTGAGCTATCATATCCTCGTTCATGTAGGTGAAAGAATTTTAATAACACAACCATTAAACCCTACTGCTTACATCTTAAGAAAATCAAAGCGAATTAGAACAGCATAGGTAATATACGGTAATTCACAGTTATACTAGTAAGAGGATCTATTCTAATTAAAATATAATCAGCACTAATAAACTTATTCCTATCTTTAGAAAAATACCTTCACCTTTGCTACCCTGTGCCCCCATTACCACACAAATGCATTCAATGGTTAGGTTTCAGACAAAAATGCTTTCAGCAGTGAACATTGGTAATTAAGGAAGATGGCAGCATAGAACTGTGAAAAGACCTATCCAATGAATTTATATAAGCCTGTCACTAACTAGTTGATCCTAATATTAATTAATTATTTGACTTTAGAAATTTGAAAATTTTATAAAATCCTCACCTTTTATATTTTATTCATAAAAATCAATTTTCATGAAATAAAGCCACTGAGATATCATGATTACATTATAAACACTAAATTCAGTTGAATAGTGTTAAAAAATTAACTTGAAATAATAAATTACTTATGTCATCATAATGATGTAATTAAGTATTTTAAGAACTGGTATGCTCCAAATATATAATGAAAGAGATTCAAACGGTGATAAGAGAGACTTTCAACAACATATGTATTCCCAATTATTCATGAAGAACAAACTCTAAAGTATCTAAGATTAGGTTTGGGTGCAGATGAAGTGTGGCTGTAGAGGGAAGTGGGTAGTTAAGAATAGTGTACTGGAAACTCTGCGCTCAGCCAGTTCCCCTCAGACCTTTTGTATTTTCTCTCTACTTGACACCTGCCCAACTTTACAGTGTGTTCTATTTTATAAGCATGCCCCCAGCTGCAGCCGTTCTTCGGGACGCTACCTAATGGATACTAGAGCAGATTTTCTTATACAAGAACAGAGAGCGAGGCACCTCACAGTCATCCCTTACTCAGTAAATGATACCTCCAAGTATAAGCCTGGCTCCTGTTTTCAGAGCCAGAAGAAACAATGTCTGATGAAATTTATGGCTGAGGCTGAGGCATTGCCTAAAATTGCACCCTTTATTGGCCCTTCCCTCTTCTCCTACCTCATTTTTTTCCCTGGTTTTGGTTAGAAGTGTTTCTTCTATTGCATAAGTGAATCCAAACCTAAGTATCTGCTTCTGGGGAAGCCAATTTTAGAATGATAATTTTTAAAACTAGAGAAAGCAGGACATGAAAAGTGTGAATGAAAATCACCACTTCAGTGTTATCAGTCTATCTATGATTTTTTAGAAAACTACCTAGATTTTTCATTAGAATTACCCAAGATCTTAAAATATGTCACTGAATCTTAAAATATGGAACACAATACCCTTTATAATATGGTCATAAACAACCATTCTCTTTGTATCCATTGCAATAATTCTAAGTACAACATACATACAAGCCACTTTAAGTTTAATCTCTCCCATGCTCTAAATTATGTTACTTCTGCCTTAATTCATTTTTCATTCTTGTGGCCATCAGTAGAATAGTATATATATATTTAACTTCAAGCCAAAGGTGGTGTGTAATTGTTAATTGCTTATAGAATTTGAAAGTAAAATATTATTTCAAATTAAATTATGGAGGAAAATGAAAGTTTGTCAATGAAAAGATTCCTAGATAATTTCAACATTAATAATCATGAGGAAAAACAACAAAAAATAAGGCTAACAGTATTGTATGATGTTATTAATTTAAATGTTAGTTAAAATTAGTTACACCTTTATAAAAATATAACCTTACAGAAAATAATAGAATGATATATTTAAAATTATGAACTAAAACTTCAAGCCAGAGAAGTGTGAAGGAAACCCTCCGCAGCTGAAATAGAACACACAAAAGAACACGGGCGGGGCCCCTCACTCACTGACAATGCTCCCTGCAGCTGGACAGCCAGTCCTCGCAATCAGCATCAATGCCAAGTGCAATCCTCTGTTTCTGGGGATAGTGAACAAGCTATGGCTATATGAAATATGGGTAATCCTACAAACATTGTGAGAGGTAGACAAAAATGGCCTAATTCTATTTATACAAAGTTCAAATGCAAAAAAGCTAAACTTGATTTTCAAAGCCTTAGTAGGATTACTGGAATGGACCCAGGGACTTCCTGGGTGACAATGTTCTCATTTTTGATTGACTGCATAGTACATGGGTGTGCTCACTTTGTCATAATTAATTCAGCATGACACTTACGATTTAGTCACATTTTTGTATGCATATTATGTGCTAGGAGAAGGCAAATAAATGTGGTGGATAGTTATGGCCCCCAAACATGCAGCAATAATTTTCATGGAGTACAAACAACAGGTAATGTAAGGAAAGACAGGCAGAAACCCACTAATTGCAGAGATTTTAAGAAATTTCTCACAAGTAAGGGCACAAAATATTGGTAAATATAGACCATCTGAAAACATAATCAAAATACGTAGCATATATATTTTCATATATATTTAAACTAGGATGAAAATGTACTTTCCAGATGCTTATGGAAATTCATTAAGAACTACTCACGCATTAGAAGATGCACGAAAAATAAAACTCAATAAATAGTTCCCAAAGAATCAAAGTTTAAAAAAAGCCTTCTCTGAACACAGTAAAACAAAACTTTAACAACATATCAGAAACGAAAAGGCCTTTCCACCGGTGAATGAAAATGGCCCTTTGAATCAAAGGGAAAATGCAACACAAGTTTGGATGTTTTCGTAAAAATAAAACATAACAATTTGTGGGCTATATCTATGAAATGCAGGTAAAACGTTCCCAATTCTTTTACACAAGCACCAATGCTTATCAAGACTTGATGAATTCACTTGCCTAATCCTTTTTTCTTCCTAGAAGAGTCTTCTTTCATTCTTCCCATTGGAATCCTACCCTTCCCTCAGATCTACCTGAAATTTACTCTTTTACTGAACAGCCCTATTGGTTCTCCAAAACCAATACAAGATTGATTTGCTAAATAGAGTAGATGTAAATGAGTTGTTTTAAATTCTGTTTGATTTCAAAGATTTGAAATGTGTTTATATATCTCTATGGATATGTTTATTTTCTATCGTTCCTTGTATTTTGTTTATTTATCAGATTTTATTAATCCCCAGTTTAGTGTTAGACCACATTTTATACATTTTTAAATATACTGTCCACTTTGCTTTGCTTCATTAATAGATGACACTAGGTAATATTTTTAACTAAATTAAAATTGACTAAAACTTACTTGTTCATTTTACTTATCTAGTCTTTATTGTCCTCATTGTTTCTTAAGCTAATTTCAATATATACAATTATAATTATGACTGTGGCATTGTGTTTCATACAAAACTCTGTGAACTTAAATTCAATGGCATACAAGTACACACATTCCCACTCAGGGGGAATTTTCAGTTCTGAAGCTGTATTTCTTAATTAGTCATTTTTGGAAATGCTCAATATTATGAATAAAAGCAACTTTCCTGCTGTCTCTATACGAACAATAATCTTCAGTAGCAATTAAGACTGCCTAATCTTTGATGAGCATATTTTAGTTCACTTATGAGTTTCTCTAGTGCATCTTTTATCTCTTAATAATTGACTGATAACTTTTAATGTCATATTCCATTCTTTTTTATCATAGAAGCTCAGGTCAGTTCAGGCTGAATATTTCCAAGTGCTTTGACAATTAGAAGAATGTTTCTGGTGTCTACATGAAAACTAAAGGTATAAAACCTAATATGTCAGCATGCCAAAAATTAAGTGGCAGCAGCATTCCGGAAAAAAATAATTCATGGAATAGTTGTTAATAAGGTTTTCACTCAGGGGTGATTTGTCTTTCTCATTTTCTCTCTTTGAGCTAGCAACTCCAAAACAGTTATCACTAATGAATTATGGAATCAACCAAGATAAAATAATATAAATGAACATACAATAATTCCATTAAATGATATAATCCTAAAGACTTTTTCAAACTCACTTATTATGTATATTAACTTCAGATAGTCAAAGAACATAGAAACAATAAGGTGAATAAGTAACTTCCTGTGACATGGGAATGATAAATTAGTTACACATAAATACAGTCTGAGTAAAGGTGCAGCTTAAATATCTGGTTTATGCTACAAATGCAGAGGTGGCAAAAAGTGGTTATTTTATGTCACAAGATAGAAGAACTAATTTTTACAAAAAAGAGAGTTGATTTTCTTATTTTTAAGACAATTAATCACATGATTCACAAGTTAAACTTGTATAGGGAACAAATTTATACTGAGATAATAATTTTGATAGAAGCTTCCCTCAGCCAAGTCAGAAGATTATACTATTGTGCTTTCTTCTTCAAAAATTCATGCATTTCCTGCTTTTCCCCACTGTAAATATATACTAGAGTCAAAAAACCTAGAGTCAAAATTTTTTCAGGTAAGAAAAGTATCATTAAGAAAAATAAGAACGTTAAAGTCTTGAACTTAGAGAAATTTTATAATTTTAGAAATTCCTTTGTCTTTTCTATTATCAATATGGATAAAAATTGTCTTCTAAATAAAATCCTGCATTTTCAAGGGTCAGATATTAGTTTTAATTATTTAGTCAGAAATATGCTAATGCCCTGATTATCCATTTAATAAATCTCTTTAACCACCCTCAAAATGATTATTTAGGCATCACTTACTGTTAAGAAGTATGGGCTTTAGGGTTAGATTGTCCTGCATTTGAGTTACTTCCTTGATCTCCTGTGTTATCTCTGAAAATTTACTGCAATGAACTTCAGTTTTCCTGTATGCAGAATGGTCAAAACTGTTACACTGTTAGTCTGAGAATTAAAGACTGTAAGTATAAAGAGACTTACAGAATGCACAATAAATAGAAACTTATTAATAATAATATTCACACTCTCTTTATTATAAAATATTACTTCTATCACAACATCCCCTTTGTTCTTTCCTGAAATCATCCTTCATAATATCCAATGGTTCTTTTCCAAACTTCTATGAACCCAGTGTGCTGGGGTTATAATCTACAACAACAATAATCTAGAAGAAATACAGCCTCCACTCAGTGCTTGGAAGATAAATTTTTATTTGCAATGGTAAAATAAGTGGTTTGGAATTTTATGAACTTAGTGCTCATTTCAAAGTTTACTTCATAGAAAGAAATAGATTGTCACTGAAAAATCTTCAATTTACAGGGTGCAGTTATTTAAAATAGCCAAGTATAAAAGGGGGTGCAGCAAATATTTGACAAAGAAAAAATAAATGCAATGAGTGACCTGAAATATATGTTGCTTGAATACTCCTTTCTTTGTACTGCATTGGACCATGAAGTCCTTTAGTTTCTAGTGGTGAGTTCAGCACTAATACAATTAACATACTAGTTACTCAGAGAGTCCTTTCCTTGGATGTTCTAAGAGGCAGAGTCTGTTTGATGCCTATTCATTGTTTTCTTCTCTTCCTTTCTCTTAAAAAAAAAAATCTGTACACTTGATGATACAGTTAATGAAATTAGTCTATTGTTTACTCCTCAAAGCAGGTACTTCTTGATTTCATAATGTAAACAAAGGTCTCACAGTCAGAAAAGTATTAAGACACATAAAAATTTGTTCAATTAATGTTGTAACATTATATAATCACTTAATTGCTCCTGTATAGTACATTTCTTATGCTTAAATTTACAAGATGTTAATAATTGAAATATTCTAGTTTTAGAGGACTTTAAGAAAATATCTCAATAGAGCAATACAGCAAATAGCATATCAAATGAAAACAGGGCTTACATGAATGTCTTGATTTCCCACGCAAATAATTGCCTGGATTTGATATTTCACTTATTTACAAGCAAACAAACCATTTTCTCATTCTCTTCCAATCTCTTCTCTGCAGCACCCAGTTCACCTTTCTTCATGTTTTCTCCCTTGAAAGAAAACTCCAAGATGAAGACCCAAGCCGAGGTGTTTATCTGGGTGATTCGGAAAACAAGGTCAGAGGAGTGGAGAAGCGCAGTGGGAAAGGGTTGGAAGGCAGGAACCACAGCGATCACTTAGAACTTCACCACATGGAAATGTTGTGAGAAATGATGTCAACGCGTCTTGGCATTCTCCTGCCCTAGGGGTAAGGGAAAAGAAACTGAGCTGTTCTTGTATAGACGCTTGTTCCTCTTGGGGTTTATGTTGCTCCCAGGGAAGTGTAATTCCTGGCACTGTCAGGGTGACCCTGGAGGGAGAGAGGGCTCCAGGATGCATATCCTGGCAACTAACTGGCAGTCCACTGCAGTAGGTTGTCCCAGGAAGGTGCAAATGTTTTCCTCAGGGAGCTTACAGCCTCCACACATCAGCTTCTCAACAGGTAAAAAAAAAGTACGTTAACTCTGTAACTATCACAAAAGTAGGCGAGAAAGGGAAAAAGGGTTAATTCAAGTGACCTTTTTCTCTCCTAAGATTGATGTCATCTTTCCATTTTATAAAGACAGCATAAATAAAATTTTTAAAAATAAGCATTCTTGCCCTGGCTGTTGTGACTCAGTCAATTGAACATCATTAGCCTGTGAAACAAAAAATAGGTTGCTGGTTCGATTCTTGGTCAGGGCCCATGCCTGGGTTGTGGGACAGTTGGAGATATGCAAGATGCAACCAGTCAATATTTATCTCACACATCAATGTTTCTCTTCCTCTCTTTCCCCCTTCCTTTCCTTCTCTCTAAAAATAAATAAATAAAATCTTTAAAATATAACCATCTCAGTCTGCTTAGACTGCCCTAATAAAATACCACAAACTGGGTGACAAGCAGCAGACAAAAAAATAAGTATTCTTTCATACCCTCATATTAGTTATAATTGAATATACAAGTAGATACCCACCTAAATATTGCAGATCTCAACACAATTACAAAAAAGGGGGTGTTGGTTTGAAGAGGAAAAACGTGGGGTTCTTCTAAATTTCAGTGTTATTTCAACTCAGTTTTTTTTTCATGTTTTCTTAAACTGAAAGTAAGTGAAAAGTTTTTTATACATAAGCTCTGTCATACACAAATAATTTTAACAGGCCAAACCTCATGGTTATAGAGAAAAGGCTAACATTCATCTCTGTGAAAACATCCGTTATATGTTCAAATGGAAGATTTGTGGTTTATGTTTATATATTCAGATAATACATAACAATAACAGATTATTTCCTAAAGTCATTTTTTATCCCTTTCTTTTCTTTGGTATTTAGAGGTTTTAATAAGAATAAGTAGATCTGTGTTATGACCCATATAAGTGGAAAGTGCATACACAGATAAATACATCTGAAGTCTCTAACTATCTTAGCAGCCAGAACAATTACTTGGATTAATGAGGTATCCAAGTTCATGAATGTCTAATGCGTGGCATTGGACACCCATCAGCTTAATTCCTAGACCCATCAACTTTTAGTAAGAGATTAAATTACGGCTAAAGCAGGAGTAAATACTCCTAGACTCCAAAATGTGTCACAAGATTAATGAAAAACAGATACCAGAGGATCAAACCCACAAGGAACTCTTCCACTTCACCTATTTTTATTATAAATATCTGAGGAAACCCCAAAACAAACCCAAATTATGTACTTTAAAAGCAAATGGCCACGTTTTCTGTTGTTTCTAAACCTCCCCATTTCTAGTCGTTTCTATCCACACACCTGTGTCTACTGAGAGGCGTGCTGCCAGTGCACTCACACTCAGAGGGTGGGACCCCCAAACATTACTGAGCCCTAATTTCGTAACATTTCATAAATAATTATTTTTTTATTTTAGAACCATTTTGTAAAAACTTGCAGATGTCCAAATTACCCCATAGGCAGCTTGCCCTATCAATAACATCTTATATTATTCTGGTACATTTATCCAGATAATAAGACAACATTGATACATTCTGAATAAATACACACCATACTTTATTTAGACTCTTAGTTTATCCTTAAAGTCCCTTTCCTGCTTCAGCATTCAATCTAGGTGGCTAGGTGACAGTTTGTCATCCTACGATCTTAGCCTCCTTTGAACAGAAACTTTCTCAGACTCTGCCCTGCTTTCAATGACTAAGAGTTTTGAGGAGTGTTGCTCAGGTCTTCTGTGGAATGTTCCGCAATTTGGGTTTGTTTGATGCTGTATTATGGCTAGAAAAAAAATGAATGTGGGTTTGGAAGAGAGAGACCACAGAGGTGAAGTACCACTCCTATCAGACCAAGTGGGAATACTTCAACATGATTTAATACTGATGAGGTTAACCTGATCCCCTGGCTGAGCTAGGCTTTGTCAGGTTTCTCCACTCTAAAGTCCTTGTTTTTGTTTTTTCCTTTCTACACTCTACTATTTCGAAGCAAATCACAAAGCTTTACCCACACTTAAGGGATGGCGAATTAAGTCCCGCCTGCTGGAGGGATGACTACCTACGAAATTCATTTGAAATTCTTCTACTTGAAATTGCCTCTTCTCCATTTATTCAATTATTTGATCACTTAGAAACTCATGAATATTTACCTTATATTTTTAGTTATATGTAATCCAATAATATGTATTTTGTTGCAGCTTTTGTTATTGGGAGCGCTTTGAAGTTGGCCCTTGTTAAATATCTCCACCATTTAATTTTTATGAGCAATTTTCAATCATCTCTTAAATATTCAGCTATGCTCAATAAGTAGGGAGAAAATGGACTAATCAACACAAATCTTGATGTCAAAAAGGTTTAATTTAGCAGAAACTGCTGTTTCCTAAACATTACAAGTAACTTAAATTTACGCTTCATTTCTCTCTGTGTGTATAGTGTATGCTGATATGGATAACTGAAAATACTGAGACCTTTATACTGATATATATCTAACTCTGCCTTTTGACAATTACAATTTTTCAGAAATAATTTATATGATACTTATACTGAAATGATGTTCAGTTGATTTTAAAATATATAGCATGTATAATTAATCTGCATGTTTTCCAGATAAATAAATATTTCTTTCAGGATACAATTAAGTAAACTATTTTCCTGGGTCTATATCTCTTACATTAAATACATTTTAAAAATGATAAATGAAACAAACCATTTTGTCAAAAAAAAAAAGAATCAGACAGTACAGGTAAAGCTGATTTACCATGAATACTATGCCCAAACAGAGCTCCACACTATACAAATAATGACCATCATTAGTTTACTATTTTTTCTCTTGCTAGATTGTTCCATATAATTACATACTTACATAAGAAGCAAAGAAAAACATGGTGTTGTTTCTTTTTAATTTTAAATAATCTGTGACTCATTATTCCCATCTATGATGTGAATGTAACAATAATTTTGCCTAAGGTTTGTGAGAGTTACCCCTCTTGATAGGAGTCGTTCTTAGTCTATGTCTAGCATGTATTTCAATAGAAGTGTATGGAATGTCATGAAATATACTGCGGATATTTTCATAAACACGTGTAAATATTTCTAATAATTTTTTATCATTGCATTGGATTCCATAGAATGTGTGTCTGTGTGGTTTATTCAAATGAGCACTTATAGACAGGTTTTTACATTCCTTTCAGTTTTTAAAAATTATTTCAAATCTCCTCATCACCATCATTCTTGTGAAAGTTTCATTGAACATATATGTGTAGAGATACAAATATTGAGATTTTAATATTTAATAGATGTTACCTACATTGGGTATACTCTAACTTTCAATTTTTTTGTCATGGTGATTGGCAAATAGGGTATTTCTATTTTACTTGTGATTTTTTGATCACCCGCAAAACTACACATATTTCCACCTATTATTATTAAAATGTTTTATTCAGTATATTGTTGCCACTTCATTTTTCATTCCGACATTTGTTTTTACCTCTTTGACTTGCTACAAATATTTGAAATGTTTCTTCTTTCTTGGTTTTTAACTTTGTAAATGGTATTTACTTTGGGGTCAGAGCTTTACAATCCCTCAATATAATCTATCCTTTGCTTCTGCTTTGCAGTTCATATTGTGTCTAAGATGACATTTGCTACTCAACGTTATAAACACCTTGTCCCATATTTTCTTCTAATAAAGTATTGTGTGTAGTTTTTTCTCAAATCCATCAGAGATTTAACTGGGCAACTAATATTGTACAGATTTATATTTGTTATTTTTCAAATAGTCAATTGTCTCAAAATCAGTTGATGATCTGTTTATTCTCTAATGTCTCAAAATACCACTGTTACAGTTAATTATCACTTTGTACTTCTGAGCGCATGGTCTTGTTTTACAATTTTTACAAAATTATCTTGCCAATCTCCTGTTTTTCCTCTCATATGAGTTTTAGAATCAGTTCATCAGATTACGTGAAAAACTGTGCCAGTGTCTTAATAGCATTGCAGAAAATTTATTTATCAATTAAGGAAGAACTGAAAAATTATAATACTGCAGATTTCTACATAGAAACGCTGTGTTTCTCTATTCAATCTAGGCAACTACTCATTAGGACACTTTCATATTTCTTTTTATATGGCTATTATACATTATGATTAGTTCTATTCCAATTTATTTCATAATTTTACTGCTTTTTAAGATCATAAATTCTCTTATTTTGGTTTTTGATGATGCATAATAAATATATTTTTATGTCAATCTTGCAACTGCTCATATTGTTCAATTCTCTATTTTAATGTGTCTCAATTTATTATATTGTATTTTCTAGGTTGGTTGAAGACTTCAATTAGTTTCTTTTCCATAAAATAAAGGACACGTTGTTCATGTTCACCAGTAACTTTATTGATTTGGATATTTGGAGTATATCAGCTATCTCCTGCTATTGGCTTCTAGTGGGCATAGGCCAGGGATGCTGCTGAATATCTTCCAGTGCATAATACAGTCCCACAGCAAAGGATTATTTGACCAAAATATCAGCAGTAGCAAGAAACTTCACAAACCACTTTTGACATGTTCCATCAGTCACAGCACCTTCTCCATACACTGCACAAATCTTTTATTGTGTTTCAGTTGTGTTTTCACCTTTTTTGAAATAATAAAGCACAATACACCAAAAATTTTGCTTATTTTCTTCCATCTTCAATATTAAAATGTCTAAGCAAAAATTAATCAGTTTTGATAAGTTTTTTTTTTAATGCACACTGACATGACAGCTGTCACAATACAATCTAACAGATTTGTTTCGAATGAAGTTAAAGACAACCAAGCACTCTTAGAGCCACTGTATGGGAAAAACTAAATGAACTTTTTGGCCAACCCAGTGTATGGATGGTCACATTTTCTGAAAATAAAGAAAAATTTGCCTTGTCTAGTGTTTATAAATTTATTTCTCTTTTAGAGTATTTCTTTTATTATTTAATAGTATTAGTGAGGGCAGTCATCTTGCCTATGTTGCTTAATTTGGATTATTTTTAATATTTCTCTCACTAAGTATGAGTTTTGCTGAAAAGCTCTCTCTGTGTCTCTCTTCCTCTCTCCTCCTTCTCAAGCAAACACAAAAACATATATTAGAAATGGATGTTCACAACAATTTGTGGCCCATTAATTGAGAGTAATACATTTTTTAAATGTATTTATTAATATTATCACTCCAATATCATTTTTAGTGTTGAATCAATTTGTTATTGTAAGACATGAGTGGGAAATTCACTTGGCTCTAATACATTATTATTTTAATATACCCAAATACTTAGTTTTAATAATCTTTTATTTAAGACGTACACTTTCAGTTGGATATATGAAATTATATAGATTTATTTTGTTGTTTGCTTGCTTGGTTTAAAGTTAACTTGTGTGTTCTCCTTTATTTTTGTACTTTTATGCTGTCCTTACCTTGTTTTCATAATGGGACTATTAGTCTCATAAACCAAAATGAATAGCTCCTTATCCTGTTTTGTAATCTGGAATATTTCACACAGCTTGAGGTTGATCGGTTTCCAACACTGAGACACTGAGCACTTGCCCAGACACCTGGGCCTGGTGTCCTGTGTGAGCATAAGCCTGCTTCTTACCTCCTTTCCTATATTGTTACAGATGCTTCAACTGAGGGGCAGGGTTTCAAATTTTTAGAACTTCTCTAAACATAGAGTATTATCCACTGCATCTAGAATAAAAATACTTTAGAGTTAAAATTTAAATAGTAAGAGCTTGTTTATTTTTCTTATTTGAAACTATCATTATTAAACCCACTGTGTAGGGCTAATACCTGAATTCAGGCAAATTTTGGTGTAGAACAGCAGAGATAAAAGAGAAAATATTTAATTTGACAGGACTAGACTTTTAACAGCTCTAAATTGAGACTCTGTGTTAATACCTGAGAAGGTAATCTGTGGCAGCTGTGCGTCCCTTCTCTACTGTAGAGAAGGAAAGAATAGTCCAATAAAGCAAATAGAAATGTGTATAGAAAAATAAACAGATAAAACTACTTTCTGCTCACTCCCAACAGACCCCCAGCTTGCTTCACAAACTAGTTCAGCTGGCAAGAAGTATCATTAAAATCTTCAGGATACAGCTCCATCCGCAGTAAACAAAACCTTTATACATTATTATGAATTTCTTTTCATCTCGCATTGACTCACCCTCCCCTATTTGAGAATAGTACCATTTCTTTACCATCACATCACTGTTAAGTATTTTTTCTAAAGCAAAGGAACCTTTCAAATTAATTCAAACCTCTGTCTCTATTGAAACATTCATTTTTAAAAGTTTTTTATTTTATTTATGTATTTCTTTTTAAGTATATTTTATTGATTATGCTGTTACAGTTGTCCCAATTTTTCCCCTTTGCCCCCCCCCATATCCTCATTCCCTTCAGCAACCCCCACTTTAGTTTATATCCATGGGTCGTTTTGATTGACACTTGAACTCTCAAAATGGTTGTTGTTTTCACCCTGAGTCAATTATATTCAACAATTCATAAAATGCAACTGCACTGCAGTTCTATCCCCACTATCTAGGGCTACATTCTGCTCTGTAATGGGTACTCAATATTTTATGTATGCATTTCATGCACACACCACACACTCATACACAAAGGAGGAGACACAGATTCTTATTAACTTTTTCTGATCTGTTATGCTCTTGTGTCTTAAAGTGTATTTAAATTGGAAATACAGTTGTCTTGAGTCTATATATCCTATTCTAATTCAACCATTCTGGAAGCGGAGAATTCTCAAGTGAGCTATCTTGAGTTTATTATCCATTCTTATTCAGGAAAGCAGATGATGGGGATCTCCTTTCTGCTTAATCTCTTCATGTTGTGTACAAATGATAAATTTAGCTTAAAATTTATAAAATAAAATGAATTATACAGAGATATTAAGTCTTGACATTGAAGAATTAGGGACTTTAAAGCATCATTTCACTCTTCAGAAACCCAGCTCCTCTTTGCCAGTGAGAACGTGAAGCATCCAGAACAACTCAGCAACTTAGTAGGACATACTTGTGGATTGTTTTGTATAACTTTACTAAAGTTCCATTACTGGAAAAAATAATCCATTGTGCCATCATGTGTTTTAACCTTAGTCTTTTACAATAATTCGTGATTCTTTGCATGATTTCTGTCATCTATATAGTTCTAAGGGCAAGGATGGCCGCTTCAGCATTTCAACACATTGAATTTCTTATAGTACAGTGTTTTGTGAGAATGAAAAGCAGAGGGGTCCTTAGTCCCTGGTGCCAGGCTCTGTCTAAGCTGTTAATGAAGACAATGAAATTCTGACTGAAGCAGTAATGTGTAAAGGAATGGTCGGCATCAGGTAAAGGCACTAACATAGATCCAAACTCAGCCACATGAATTCTACAAAAAGGGTTTGGGAATTTTGAGCAAAACCATCCTGACTTCAGAACCAGTACCCCAAAGTGGGGAAGATGAATTGTCCCTAACTTTACAGAGAAATGTTTTCATCATCTCCCTCCACTTCCTGTCAGCAGCTACGTCTCCACCATCCAGCTCAGAGTAGAGCGTAAATTTTATTAGCCAAAAAAAAAAAAAAAAGCCTGAACTGAATCTCAGTTGTCTTAAGTTTCGAAGGGAAGCAACCCCAAAGAGAGAAAACAGGAGAGTTTACATGAAAAGAGTTTACATGAAAACTTGTTTCCTTTTGGCTTTTGTATGATAAAGAATGGAACATGCCGACCAGTGGTGAATTTACAAATGAACGTGAAATTTATACAAAGTGAAAATAAGGGAGTTCATTTAGTGGCAGAATTCAGGAGATTTCTTCTTTACCTAAAACAAATATATAATAAAGATCTCTGGGAAATTTGTTGTCAGTGTGCAGCAAATGACTTATACACAGAAAAATAATTATTATACAAAATCACCCTTACAGGAAAAATTTTATGGGACTTCTATATCTTCCAATGCATCCTATGTAGTAAACTCTATTTTATTCAATGCTAACATTATCAACTTGATTATAGTCTAACATGAAGTAGAGAGGTATAAAAGAATAAATTATTTCCTGTGAATTGCTGCGACTGTATATTTAAAAAAAACTACAGAACATCGTCCCTTTCCTGGAACATAAAACAACTTTTGAAAGTTAGCTAAAATAAAGCTAAAACTAAAATGACATTGAAAACAAAAACATTCTAATATTGTGAATTTTGGTGTCTTAAGACTCTTTCTCCCCCCACTCCCACACACATACTTCATTAATGGGCTAAATGATGACAGTATTAACAATGTTCTTCTAACAGTAAGAGATATACTTAAAGCTGCTTGTTGTTTCTTATTTTGCTCAACTACTTAAATTACAGTAATTTTAAGGATATGCAATCTTTGCAAATGTAACAATAACTCGGCTTCTAGAAGCACTTTATTAGACCTGTGGATTTAGGGATATGAATGCATGAATTGAGTCCAAGTTCAGTCAATGCTAATCCCAGCCCTGGTGGTGATTTATGACGTGGAACTGGGCAAACTGCCTAACATCTCAGTTTTCTCATCTGCTAAAAGGAAACAAAAAAAGCATTTCTCTTAAAGGAATGGGGTGTGGTCCAACTAATCACATATGTTTAAGTGTTGGGTAAACACATTTCCATAAATCATGTTCGTGCACAGAAGCCTCTTCTCATTCAGATTCAGAAGTATTCAAGTGAGATTTATTAAAGCTTGCCTTTAATAAATCAAAATTTGTGTTTATTTGGGATTTATTAAAGATGCACACTTAGTAAGACCTCAAAACTCAAGCTGCTAAACCCACATATTTATGGTGAAGTGGCTGTTGACAAGGGAGAGTGGCAAGAATACACAAAGGGGAAACTGGATATCTACACACAAAAAATAAAATTGGAATTTATCTTACACCATACACAAAAATCAACCCAAAGTAGATTAAAGACTTAAATATATGATGTTAAACTGTAAAACTAGAAGAAAACAAGGGGGAAAGATTGTTGACATTGGTTTTGGCAATGATTTCCTGGATATAACACAAAGCACAGGCAACAAAAACAAAAATCGACAAATGAGACCACATCAAACTAAAATGCTTCTACACAGCCAAGGATACAATCAACAGAGTGAGAACATAAACTATAGAATGAGAGAAAATATTTGCAAAGTATATATTTCATAAAGGTTTAATATCTAAAATGCATAAGGAACTAGTAGAAAACTCAATGGGAAAAAGTAAATAATTCAATTTTAAAATGGGCAAAAGACCTGAATAGATATTTCTCAAAAGACATGAAAATGGCCGACAATATATGAAAAGGTGTTCCACATTGGTAGGCATCAGGGAAATGCAAATCAAAAGCAGAATAAAGCATCACCTCACTCCCCTTAGGATAGCTATTACAAAAAACACCAGAGATAAGTGCTGTTGAGGATGTGGAGCAAAAGGAACCCTTGTACACTGTTGCTGGGAATTCAAATTGGTATGGCCACTGTGGAAAACTAGCAGACAGTAGAGGTCTGAGTTTTCTCAAAATATTAAAAATAGAAATACCAAATGATCCAACACTTTTACTTCTGGTACTTATAAATACTTCTGGTGTTTGTAAGAAAGAATTAAAATAAGAACCTCGAAGAGACATTAACAGATCCATGTTCGTTTCAGCACTATTCATAATAGCCAAGATGTGGGGAAGAACCAAATGTTCATTGGCAGGTGAATGTATAAAGAAAATATTTTATACGCATAAAATAGAATATTGTTCAGCCTTAAGAAAGAAGGAAAGTCTGCCATTGGCTCTATAGCATGGTTGAACATGGAGGACATTGTGCTAAGTGAGTAAGACAGAAAACAAACAGATATACGTGACCTCAGAAGAGGAGGGATGAGAAAACGTTGAACAAAGGGTACATAGCTCCCCTGGCTGGTGTAGCTCAGTGGATTGAGCGTGGGCCTGTGAACCAAAGGATCGCAGTTCGATTCCCAGTCAGGGAATATGCCTGGGTTGCAGGCTGGTTCCTGGAGTTCCTGGCAAGGGACACATGAGAGGCAACCATACATTGATATTTCTCTCCCTCTCTGCCTCTCTCCTTCCCTTCCCCTCTAAAGATAAATAAATAAAATGTTTAAAAAAAGGGTACATAGCTTTAGTTTTGCAAGATGAGAAAGTCCTAGAGATCTACTGTACAGCATAATGCATGTAGCTAACAATACTGTATACTTACAACTTTGTTGAGGGTAGATCTTATGTTCAATATTCTTATCATAAAAATAAAAGGGAGAGAAAGGATGGTCAAGTTTACGGCTTTGTTCATGGTGATGTTTTCATGAACGTATACTTATCTTCAAACTCATCGAGATTGACATATTAAGTGTGCACCACTTTTCTGTGTGCCAATCAAGCCTCAATAAAGAAAAGATATAAGCTGCACTCTTGTCCCCTATAAATGTATCCACACACATATCTATGCTTGTTTGTTGAATGCCAAGCTGAGAGCTGCTATTGACCCTGGAGGATTAAACTTTCGTGCAGGATGCCAAGTAATTAGATAAGTGACATTAGACCATCACTTATACTCCTGTGCAGTCATGAATGACAATGTCAGCTGCAACAAGGACAAATGAATGAAAGCCAGCAGTTCACAGAAGCCCCTGAGAAAGTTAACATAAATACCAGCCCAGCCCAGGATTCCAGTAGAATTTTGAAGCTAATAATTGCTTGCTTTTTCTAGCAGCATTCAGTACTAATAAGACGATTCCTGAGCCAAGTCAATAAACTCACAGTAAATGTTATTTTCCCATATGTGCCCTTACGGAGGAGAAAATTACTGTAATAGCTATCCTTACCGGAACAAGATAAACATGTCCTATTACAGAGAATATGCTATCATTTAGCAGTGGTTCAAACTGTTCAAGGTTATTTCATTCTAGCAACAGGCACAATTTTCTAATTCATTATTGAGGGTCAATGATTTTTTTCTTATTTTTATTTTCAATAACTGTTTTAAATAATTAAATATACTTATAAATTTAAAAAGTCATAAAACACTCTGAAATCTGAAAAATTGATTTTTTAAAACTTGTCTTTGCTTCATATTTTAATTAGACAGGTCTATACACTTATAACACAAACAAAATTTCTTAAAATTTTTAAAAGTACTTTTCAACAAATTTTCTCTTTTAAAATAATTTTTAATAGTACTGTTTCAAGACCTGCCTGGTGTGGCTCAGTGGGCTGAGTGCCAGCCTGTGACCCAAAAGATCACTTGTCTAATTTCCCATCAGGGCACATGTCGGGGTTGCAGGCCAGGTCCCCAACTGGGGGCACATGACATGCAACCAATCAATGTTTCTCTCCCTCTTTCTCCCTCCTTTTCTTTCTCTCTAAATAAATAAATAAAATCTTTAAAAAATGGTGTTTCAAATTCAAATTTAATTTGTCAAACAATGCTTGTAAAAACATGCAGAATACATTTTAATGAGTGTTTTTATTGATTATGGTTAATATGAAAGAATCAATAGAATTAGTATTTAGATTAACCAAAACTGTATAATATGTAAACTTTATTTGTTTAGAAAATGCAATACAATTTATTATAAAATGAGTTATGGCATTATAACATAAAATAATATTGGCCAAATATATGTGCTTTTCTAATATAAATAATGTTACTTAAGCTTCACAATAGTACATGAGGTATAAAAAATGTATTATATGTATAATACAGCTCATCACTCCAAAAATAGTTGCTTAAAACGAGAAGACTCATTACTGCCGATGAGACTACAGGTCAGCTGGGTGGTTCTGCTTATCTGCCCTGGGTGAAGCTGATCCCAGATGGGTTGGTTCTTGCTTCTACAATCAGCTATCAGGTCAGATGGGAGCTGACTGGTATACCTTGGCCTCTCGTGGGTAATTCAACGGTTCTGTTTCATGAGATCTTTCCTTCTCCAGTGGACTTGGCCAGACTGGTTCTCACCTAGAGGCAGGAGTTCAAGAAAATGAGTAAAATCACAACTTCTTAAAGCCTGATCTCAGACTTGGCACCCATCTCTTCTGCAATGTTCTATTGGTCAAAATAACTCACAGGTTAGTTCAGATTCAGAGTGGGAAAATAAACTCCACTCCTTGATGGAAGGATCTATAAGCCACTTTGCAAAGATCATATACAAGGTAAGGGGAAGAACTGGGACCACTTTTACCATTAATTGATCACAATATCTACCTTCTAAGTAGAGAAAAAAATAGAAATTTGAAAAAATGTAAATAGAAAAGGCTCTAACTGAAGCCCAAATATTTTGATTTAAAATATAAAATTATTTTTGCAACTCTAAATCTGCAAGTTTGCCGAATATGTCCTCATAAAAATTAAACCTCACATCTGTGAAAATGGACATTATGAACAAGGCAAGTAATAACAAGCATCGAAGAGTTTGTGGAGAAAAAGAAACCCTAATTCACTGCAGGTGGGAATGTGAACTGGTACAGCCACTATGGAAAACAGTGTGGAGGTTCCTCAAAAAGTTAAGGACAGAGTTACCAAACGACCTGGCGACCCCTCTTCTGGATATCTAGCCCCAAAATGAAAACATTATTCACAAAGATATACACACACCATGTTTATTGTAGCATTGGTCATGGTGGCCCAGACATCAAGATCAACAAAATGCCCTTCAGTAGATGATTGGATAAATAAGATATGGTATATACATAGAATGGAATGTTACTCAGTCATAAGAAAAGGTGAAATACTGCCATTTGCAACAAGATGGATGAATGCTGAGAATATCATTCTAGATGAAATGTCAGACAAATTTAACAGCCACATGATTTAACTCATATGTGGGATATAAAACTGAGAGCAACAAATGAACAAAAGAAAACAAACAAAAACTCATAGACACAGACAACAGCATGGTGGTTACCAGAGAGAAGGAGATGGGGGTAGTAAAGGATAAAGGGGTTCAAATATATTGTGATGGAAGCAATTATGACATTTGGTAGTGGGTACACATTATAATATACTGATCATGTACCATAGAAATGTATACTTGAAACATGCAATCTTATTAACCAATGTCATCCCAATAATTACAAAAAGCTTTACAAAAACTCAATATCAATTGCCAAAATAAAATAAAATAAGATTCTATATTAAATTATTGTTAGCATTACATTGTGAAAAGGCATATTAAGAAATAAAAAACTCAGTCCAAGTTGCCAGGAAAGGGTGGAAAATTTATACAAAACAAGGATTCTGTACAAACAATCTCAGCATTATCAGTGTCCTGCTGCTAGAATACAATTATAATAAAACTTTACTTCATTAATCTGAAAATCTAATTATTTTCACAAAATATCCCAGCAGTTTCAGCCTACATCTTCCAAATATTTATATCCTGAAGTAATAGATAGATTTTTTCTTTGCAACTTCATTACTTCCATAAAGCATACATTAATTGAAAATGTAAAATAAATTGAATAAAGCCTAATTGGCTCTAATCAAGTAAAAATAAATTATATCTTAAAGTAAATCTAGCTTCTTATATAGTCAAAATCCTTAAGACATAGGGTTCTACTACTTGATTAGAAATTAAACATCTTGTAAAAACTCAGGTGTATATCAAGTGGAAGTGTCAGGGAGTGACCCTGGGGAACAAAAACATAAAGGTGGTCCTGGCTGGTGTAGCTCAGTGGATTGAGCACAGGCCTGTGAACCAAGGGATCGTGGTTCGATTCCCAGTCAGGGCACATGCCTGGGTTGCGGGCCAGTTCCCGGCAGGGGACTCAAGAGAGGCAACCATACATTGATGTTTCTCTCCCTCTCTCCCTCTCTCTTTCCCTTCCCCTCTAAAGATAAATAAATAAAATGTTTAAAAAAAAATAAAGGTGTAGAACTTCATTTTGCAGAGGTTTGGCATTAACATAAACTTTTCAGAAGCAGTAAACTTAAGGGTCATCACAAAGTATATTGGTTACCTATTGCCACATAGCAACACTCAAATATTTAGTTAAAACCACTATGTATTTAGTTCTATTCTGTGGTTTGGAAATTTAAGCTCAGCTCTGTAGGGATGTTCTCCTGTTTAAGAGTGGGATCCCTCCCTAGTGCATTTGTGGTTAGTTGTGTGTTGCCTGTGACTTTTGCTATCTAAACAGGTGTCTCTCAGGTATATGTGGAACCTCCCTTGGGACACTTGTCTAATTCAACTCTGATCTATGTTGTCTTTCTTTCTCTCACTCCCTAGCTTGGGCTTATTCTGATGAGATATAGGAGTACAAAAATGCAAGAGGAAATGTGCATGGCTTCAAAAGGCCGGGGTTTGGAAAGTGGGATCCATTAACTACCAGCTTATTGTATTGGTCAAAGAAAGTCACTAAATCAAGTGAGGAGTTGAAAAATAGAGTCCACGTTAAAGGAGCTGCAAAGTTACATTACAAATGCAGTAATGCATATGATGCATATGAAGGGATGTTTGTGGCCACTTCTCCAAAAAACCCTCTACGCAATAATAGTTTGTTTTCTATCGGTTGTCATAATGGAGGATAGGAATGGGGGTGCAATGACATCAAATGGATAGAAACCTGGGTTATTTCCAAACACCTTAAAATACACAGGATGGTCCCCCACAACAAAGAATTATCTAGACCAAAATACAATAGTGCAGAGATTGAGAAACCCTGATATAGGGATTATTACTCTAAATTATTCTGTTCTGGATAGATGGTAGATTTTATAAAACAGCCTAAGAGTGCATTATTTTAAACAATTCAATCTAGTTCTCATAAACTTGAACAGCACCTATTTACTGAATTAACTCCATTTCCATTTATTGAATTGTACAGCTATTATAGATCTACTTTTATTTCTTCCATATTACTCTCTAGATTTTCTCATAAGAATGCATATTTTGATAAGTTGATTGTTTATATTGCATCTGCCTTTTTTTTTTTTTTTTTTTTTTTTTTTTTTTTTTTTTTTTTTTTTTTTTTTTTTTTTTTTTTTTTTTTTTTTTTTTTTTTTTTTTTTTTTTTTTTTTTTTTTTTTTTTTTTTTTTTTTTTTTTTTTTTTTTTTTTTTTGCTTAGAGATCTCAAGAAAAAGTTTCTAGGTACTATGTAATTTTCAAAATTAAAATGATTCCTAATGAAATTCATAATGTTTCATCAATTGGCCATTGTACAATGTATTTAAATTGATTGTGAACATTTAATTAACTTTTTTGTCATTCTAAATAATAATGAGGTTATACATAAATCAATTTGTATAGATACATAACTATTTCAGTTTATTTTTCTTAGGAAAAATTATTACATGTGGCACTGCACATTAAGGCATAAAACTATTTTCACAAGTTTAAAAAACATTAGCAGTCTGGCAGGGACTGAGTGAGAGGGTGGAAAGGGGGAAAATGGGAGACACCTTAATAGTGTTAACAACACAAATAAAGGGAAACATTACTCATTTGATCTTTGTTCGGATAAAGACCTCAACTCCACCATGTGTGGTGTATCTTTTATTCCAAGATTTACACCACTGAATATTATTATATTTTTATTTTCCTAACCAAATGCAAAACCTGTTATGCAATTATTTGATTTGCAAGCATTTAACCAGTAGTGAATTTGAATATATTGCCTTATATATCTTTATAGCTAAAGGACTGTGGCAAATTGCTTAACTTTAATGAGCCCATCGAATACACATAAAAATAATACATACTTCAGAGTAAGTCAGGAATTATGTTTATAGCACTTAGCCCAGTGCCTGAAAAAACACTTTTCAACAAACATTTACTATTATTTCTCAAATTGCTAATATTTTAAAATAATTTTCTTTTGTGTAATTTTCTCCTTGATTTTTGTCCATTTGTCTACAGAGGACATGCAGCTCTTTTATCAATCTGTATATTTCAACACATTTAAAATATTACCTATTTTTCATAATTATTCCATCATGTTATCCATCATATTGTTTAATGTACATGGAATACATGAAAGTATAATCATCTCTTCATCAGTGAATGCCAAACTTGTGTAAAGCAGGCATCATAGGGTCAAATACAGTACTATCACGAAATGGTCATTCTAAAAATACTTATGATTTATAACAGAATCTAAAATTTCACCTTAGCGCACATGATCTTGTCTTGTTCATTATTTCTGTCAATGGCACAGATGACATACCGATCCACTTGGTGCTTGACACGAATCTAAGAAATTAGAAATAATTTAGATATCAGGTCTTGGACACAAAATGATCTTGACAGGCTGAAATGATATGCCAAACAAAATTCAATTCAACAAAGATTTAGTGAATGTTAGTAACATGGAAGATATTGCATTTTATGTGGAAAACTATTTGTACTGCACTCTAAATAAACCAGTTACACATTATGAAACAAGAATGATATTCATGTCTGCATGGGTACCAAAAATAAATTAATTAACTAAAGTAACATACTGCCAAGCAATATTATAAAAAAGGTACCCAGGACAAAATAATTTTGAATCTTATTCTCCATATCAGGGTTTCTCAAAATCAGCACTGTTAACATTTGTGCTGGATAACTCCTTGAGTGTCTTCCCTGTGCATTGTAGAATTTTGGCTGCATCCCTGTTGTGTAGATGCTGGTATAACCCCCCACTGCAATAAGCAAAAAATCTCTGCAGGCATCACTAGGTGTCCCCTGATGAGCTAATTGGTCGAGAGCCACTGGTCTGTGTTGGTCAGCCCACCTTCATACCACACTTAAAAACACACATTAACAAGTGAGGAAAGAACCAAAATGGCAGACAACATCAAGCACACGTGAAAAGAGGAACGCTCCTTTGTTGATGACTTCTTAATGAGCTTTTCAAACAGAGGAAAAGTCCCTGAGGCCACATAATGACAGCTTGAAGTTTTGAAACACTTTTTACAGGAAAGCACTATCGTAAGGCAGTTAATCTATGACCCTCTCCTCCACTCCTACTGAACATCAGGTGCTGGAATACAAGGCCATACACAGCGGCCTCAATGACTCAAGGGGATGAATGGAGAAAATGTTCATTAAACAATTAACTTTAAATAAATATCTCATTAACTTCAAGTGTTCAAAGTGCTCTTCATGAGTTCTGTGAGACTATAGAACAGAAGACTAGTCTAAAATGTGGGTTTAGGAGAAGATTCTTTAGGAAAAAACAAGGTTCAAGTTAAGACATGAAAGAATAGTCAAGGCTGACGTGGGGGACGCTGTAGGGAGAAGAGCATCCCAGGCAGAGAGAACAACTTGCACAACAGCCCCAAGATGGACATGAGTATGTGGGACTTGAGCCTCAGAACAAGTGGCTCCAAGGAAAATGAGTGAGTTAGTAAGGAGGACAACAAGAACCAGAGACTGGGATGGAAATTAGCAGAGCATGTTGAGATGTGAGGTTACAAACAATGAAAAATTATGAAAAGTATGTTTCTAAGGGGAAAAGATACATGATCACATTTTCTTCTTCAAACAATGACTCGCACAGTTAAGTGTTTGAAGTCCTGGAGGCTAAGAACTATGGAGGATGAAGGCAAAGGAACCAATTTCCAAGTCGCTTCTAAGTTCCACTTCTGTAACTCTGCATTCGCCTGAGTGATCAATGTACTGGGACCAAAATTCCCATGTGCAGCAATTATTGATCATGTAAGTGATTTTGAAAATGGTCTGTTTTAAGAAGTCTTTGTGTCCTCAGCAAAAACGTTCTGATTCTACACATTGACCTGTGTTAAAGTATCAATTGGTCATTCAGTACTAAAAAGACATCTGACATCACTGCTTAAAAATGTCTTGTTTTCTTAAATTATTCTTATGCACATATCCAGTGGTCTTTGGCTTGGAGTCTATAGAATTTTACACGTGTATGACTGGCATTTGATTATGCTTTTGGCAATACAAATTTGAGAGCAAATAAGTAACTATTCAACAATATTAATGAATTCCCTTGCAATTTTCATTTTACTAGTATGAATTAAAATAAGAAACTTGCACACAAAAATTTACACATAACTTTATGTGTACACTTATATATATATCTGTGCATCTATATATACATACAGTAAATATCACATACCTCATATGAAATATGTCTTACATATTTCTGTATAGTATATTTATGTAAAATTAACTTTACTAAATCTTTTCAGACAGTTATATGCCTACATCTTCCATTTGAGAAAAGTTTTCCAATTTTTAAACTTCAGAATATAAAACCAAATGTAGCCTGTTACAAAAATAAATACTACAACAAACATCCTGGTAGAGTCCACTCAACTTTAAATCTAATTATAATTCACCCTTGCATTTGGCAGTATCTAAGTTGCTGAGTTTACTCTTAATTGCAAATATTCCTGATTAAAATAATGATAATTTGCCTAAAATGGAAACTTTCAAGGCCTATTATAGTCTATTATTCACTCGAAAACACAGATATCTTATCTAAATGGAGTCATACATACGACTAGTAGGCTATTCACTTATCTTTGAACTTTAGTCTTCCTGTTGTGGAGAGATCTGGGGCTTTGGCATGAAGAACAAAAGAGGTGAAATCCCCCATCTCACTACCTCCGACCCATGGGACAATGGGCAAATGGCCCTCAATTTACCTTTAAAATAACATTGTCTTGTTCTTCAGAGTCCTCATGAGAAAAGCAATGTTAGCGAAGTGCACTTACGAGGCAGTGAAAATTAGTTTTGTTCCTCATACAGAGGAAATTTTTATTCATAGCAATCATTAACAGCTCACTAGCCAAACATACCTTGTCATTTATAGAACAATAAAATACAAGAAGATACAAACATTTCATTGTGAAGACTAATCAAAAGGTACCAATGTTCCAACAATTATTTTATTATCGAGCTCACTTCAATCTTTATATTTTCTTCAACTCACCAATAAAATACCAGAGTAACATTAGAGGTATGCAGAGGCAGACTGTGCCCACACCGTGAGGCGATGCACAGTATTTACGGGGTCATATCCCATTCTGAGACTGTGCGCCAATCCAACCAGGAACGCCATCTAGACACCTGCATTGTCACTCAGGTCACCCTCTCTCACACCTCCAGCCCCAGTCGGTCTTGTCGGTGCTCTCCTACATGCCCTTCTATCACTGTTCGCTTTCTGCCGTACATCCACAGTGACTGAATGTCCCAAACTCTGAGGTTACTCTGTCTCTTTACTGTTCCTTCCGATGGACATTCCACACTGCGGCCAGAGCGCTCTTTCATAAAGCAGGCCTAGTGGTGTCATCTGTTCAGGTCAACACAGTTCGTAAGCCCTAAACTAGGCTCCCAGGTGCTTTCGAGATCTGACCCTTGCCTCTTTCTTCAGCCCCACCTTTCATCTCAGAATGTTTGAGGTGTGTGCTCTTGCAATGCTTAACGAAGATAAGGCGTTCCCCGCAGGAACCGCAGCGCGGCACCTGTTGCCTCGGCATCCAGACTGTCCTAAGTTGTTTGCCTGATTGATCCTCGGGACGCTGTTCATGTGCCAGTGTCTAATAGTTCCTTTGATCTGCACTCTCCTAGACTAATTCTTCAAGTCCAAATTCTTTCTTTTCCTTAAACATACACATTTTTGTATTAGTTTGTTTACATGTGTAAAATCTAGTCTTTTGAGGGAACAAACGTTACTCAAAGCAGTACATTTGGACACAGCTGCACTTGATGTGGGAGTCGCACCGATGGAGCCATTTTGCGTTAGTCAAAGGTTGAAATGTCTCTGCCAAAGTGGAATAGATCTCTCATCATATGGGATTTTTACTTTCTATTTAATAAAACATTACATTCCCATAATATTTTAAAGTAAAATAATACTGTCATGCACTAAACATATGAAGATGTAAATTCAAGCCTGTCAGAACTGGGCTCCTGTTCCTGCGCATGACATGCATCTCATCTCCTTCCAGGTTTCGCCCAGGTGATCACCTTGGTACCAGGTGATCCCTAGTCGTCCTGTTACAAGCAGCGATGCACACTACAACCGCGCTTTCTCTCTTCTCCCGCTGCCTTGATATTTTCTGTACCACTCACCAATGTCTGATACATTCCGTATAAATGTTTATTTGTTTTATTTTCGCTCTCTCCCCACTAGAATGTAACCATAACATGGAAGGAATTTTTTTCTCTTTTATTCACATAGTAGACTATCCATAAATATTTTGACAGAATAAATAGATTGGTTTTAGTATTATTTACCCCAATATACAACCAGAGACACAGACTCAAAAACAAGAAGCTTATTTGAGAGCCAGTCTCAGGAAACATGGGGAGCATAAATGGTAAGGGAGTACAGGTAATAATCAAAGGATGTGTTTAATTGGGAATAGCAGCACTGAATTAACCTGGGCATACCACATGGACACATTATTGTACTGTTCACTTAATCGATCCGTGGAAACTGAGTAAATACTCATTTCCTGAATCAGAGGTTGCAACTAAATTGCCCTGTGGGTGAACAAAAGGAGAGCTATTCTTGCTAACAGATCCCTTGGCCCCTTTACAGTGAGGACAGATTCTGTCAGATCATACCAAGACTCAATGCTTTCTAGTCTATCAAGTTATGCCTTAGATCATAGCAACAAAAAATACCTCCCCACAATTCCTAAGTATGTTGATTTTAATTTAAGTTTCAAACCATAATCTTGAATTTTATGAAGATTTCAAGGAAATTCCAGAAAACAAAGAACTCTTAATAGTATGCCCGAATAAAAATTAGACTTTGTTCACCTACTTGTATATTTGGCAGGCAGTGCAAATGCAAATGTTGGCTGATTCTAATCAGTTCGTACCAAAAATATTATATTTCCTTTGAAATATCTTTCTAACATTGGCCCTGGCTGGTGTAGCTCAGTGGACTGAGCACCGGCCTGCAAACCAAAGGGTCAGCAGTTCAAATCCCAGTCAGGGCACATGCCTGGGTTGTGGGCCAGGTCCCCAGTAGGGGGTGTGTGAGAGATAACCACACACTGTTGTTTTTCTCCCTCCCTCTCTCTCTCCCCTTCCCCTCTCTAAAAATAGATAAATAAAATCTTTACTATATATATATATATATATATATATCCAACATTGTACAAAACACTGCTAAAATAATCATGATTTGCCTTCCTATAATAATAAAGCTTCAATAAAGTTTTGGTAATTTTGTTTCCTGGAAACATACAGAAGCACTTTATAAGACTCTGACTTTATAGATATTGAATAGGAAAGTGTTCTTCAACATGTACCTGCAAGGTGACTATCATTGTTACCAGGAATATTTAAGTTAAAATATTGGCCTGTTGTACTATTACATTATATTTTCAAAATGTGGAACAAGAAAAATGCCCTTCTTTACTTTGGAAATACATTGTGCAGGAGAATCATTAATGGGTTCATAGTAAAGCAAAAAATCATATTTTATCCCTCCAAAAGTCTTTGGTATTATTTGAAGAGGCCATAACACATCCCAAAAATGATGAAGTGACAACATCTTAATTATTCAATGGTGTATGTAGGCTATGAAAAAAAGATATTCAATTTTCAAAAAAAATCAATTTTCAGAAATAAGATTGCTTCAGAAATGAAAAAAACTCATGAAAAAGTACAACTGATTAAAAGAAGGATTTTTTTGTTTTTTTTTTTTTTTTACTGAAAACATAACTTATTTGAAATCCATGTCACAAGTTAATATTAACTTTGTGCTCCAAACCATTTTCCCTGAGAAAGAGATTTACCTTATTGACTTCTGAGTGTAGAAATGGGTGACTTATACAACACATTTTTGAATGTGAAAGACTTGATTAAAAAATACCTAGTCTGCAGAAGAAGCTTGTAGATGCACAGAAGTTAAACATTTTAAATTTAATCTTTGTTGTACTTTTTCCCACCATTTAGTCTCTTTATACTCCCCTCCCCCTAGCAATTGCTACATTGTTGGCCATGGGTCCTTTTTCTTTTACACATTTTGGAGAGCCGAAAACCAATGCCTACAAGTCTAAAAACCTGCTGTCACTAGTAAGTAAAATTCTAATCCCCCTACCTCACATCATATGCAAAAATTAAAACAAGATCTATCAAAGAACTAAACATAAGTGCTAAAACTATAAAATTCTCTGACAAAAACATAGTAGTATATGTTCATGATCTTGTGTGTAGAAATGGATGCAGATATGACACCAAACATACAAGAAACCAACAAAAATAGGTGCATTTGACTTCATAAAATTTGAACTTTCATGCATTAAAGGACATTCTCAAGAGATCAAGAAGATAGCTTACAAGAATGAAAGAAAATATTTGCAAATTTTATATCTGATAATGCCTACTTTCCAGAAAACATAAATAAGTCTTGTAATGTAATAACAGAAAGACAAACAATCCAATTTAGAAATGAGCAAAGAATTTCAATAATCATTTTTAAAGAAGATTACAAATGACCAATAACTATATAAAAAGATGTGCGTATCATTAGTTATTAGGAAAATACAAATCAAAACCACAATGAGATACCACTTCACACCTACTAGCATGGTAATAAAAAATAATAACAATAATATAATAATAATAACTGAAAATCACAAGTGGCAGCAAGGAAGTAAAGGCACTAGACCCACTGTTCATTGCTGGTAGAAATGTTAGAGGATTCATCTACTGTGGAAACAATTTATTAGTTGCTCAAAAAGTTAAACATGGAATTACTATATGATATAGCAATCCTGCTCAGAGGTTCCCATGCAAAAAAGTTAAAAATAGATATCTAAACCGAAACATGCATGAATTGTATAGCAGCATTATTCACAGCAGATAAAATGTGGAAACTAAACCATATGTACCTCAACAGATTAATGAATAAACGAAATATGGCACATCTGTAATTTAGTCATGAAAATTGGGTAAATAATATGTATTACAACATAGATGAACTCTGAAATGTGTTCATAACTTGAATAAGTATGTTAAGTGAGAGAAATCAGACACAAAAGTGACATATTATGTGATTCCATTTACTTCGTAGATCCAGAATAAGTAACTCTATAGGGACAAAAAGTGGACTAGCGTTGCTGGGTTTGGGGGTCGGCAGAAGGAATGCTGAGGGGCTACATAATGGGTACAGGGATTATTTGGGGGGCATTGAAAATGTCTTGGAACCAGATACACATAGTGTTACACTACATCATAAATGAAAACTTTAAAATGGTTAATTTTATTGGACTTTTACCTCAATAAAATTGTTTTTGAAAAACTTAGCATCTTTTTAAAAATTTTAAGGATCCTATGATCAAACGCTCTGACTAAGAGCATATTTAATGTGACGGCCTCATACTGGACTGACGAGGGGCTGCACGTTATAGGGGCTGCACAGCGGAGCACTGCCGGTCCAACTGAAGGGTCTGTGTCATGGTGTTCACTGTTGCCACCACATGGAGGAAAACCGGTATGTCCGCAAGGCTGGGGAGTTCAAAGCTCTAAAATTGCAAAGGGAAACGGGAAGAGTATACATATCCTACTGTATCACGTGAAGGAAGAAATGTGTCTTTGTTACTTTTTTAAGTGTAGATGGTATCTATTTAATTAGCCTTATTGTTTTACATTCTCTTTTTAGAAAGACTTGCGTTTACATATCTTAAGAATCTACAATAATATAGACTACAAAAACATAAATATTAAAATTGTTGAGTTTAAATAAATTCCTATATCAGGAGAAACATAAAATATTGTTATTTTTCTCATACACATAATTTGTTTAATTAGTAATATTAATTTTGATTTATTGACACTGTTGACTAGTTCTTTAAATCTAGTGTTTATGTAACAGAAAAGAAAATACAAAATAAATATCAGCATTTATACAGTGAAAAAGTATGTATATAATTTTACAAAACACTTCTTTTCATATACTTATGTTAAAATAAAACATATACATATATTTATCAATTATATATTAAAATTTTGATCTTGTCTGGTTGAGTGTTGGGGTGGCCTTCTAAAATATTGGTTACTCTATTTGGAGGGTGGGATGGAGGTAATAAAAAAAGAATCTTTATTAAGGGGAAATTCACACTTGAGAATTTGGGAGTGAAGAAGTGTATCTACAGCGCTTTCAAATGGTTGAGAGACAAATGATAACAGGTATGTCTATGTAGATCATTACAGACATAGATTAGATGAGCCTGTCCAGTTGAAAATTCTATTGTATGTATATTACACCTCAGTAAAAAACCAACTGGAAAAAAATCACCCCTAAGTCACTTCATTCACTAGACATTATACACTATCAAGATTATTTTAATTTTATGGCCTTTGTGTTCTTGCATAAACAAACATATCTGAAGCTCTTTGAATTTTTGTCATTAAACTAAATGAACTTACTATGCCCCTCAAAAACGTTTGGTTAAAAAAATGCACCATTAGCAACTCTCGTGCTAAACAGGGTCACATCATACTTGGATCCAGCACCCCTACAGAGCCTGGTGCAGGGCTGCTGTGAAGGCAGAGGGCCAACAGGCTGCTCTGGGACTGGACAGAGTGAAGGGTTCAAGGCGCCGAGGCACACGGGGGAGTGAGTACCGGAGCCACTTCCCTGCTGAGTGCCATTAGTTAAGTCACCGAATATTTCCGAGCCCCCATTTACTGTCTTTAAACCAGGAAAATCAGAATCGCTGATCCCATCCCATTTTAGATGGCTATTTCTTTAATTCTATAAACAGCTAATACTATTTTTTGACTTCATGAGAGATGTGCTGAAGTTAAAACATGGGTAAAAGGGCAATATTTTCTTTATGATTTATATTGCCATAATCTCCTATAACAACAAAAGGACTGAGAGTGTGAAGGAGAAACTACAGATGTTTGGATGTTCACATTGGCTCGTTATCAAGATGCTGAGCCTGGCTGCTTTGAAGTGAAAAGCAAACGGAAAACCTCTGGAGGATGAAGCTTCCCCTGAGATTTCGCGAATGTGTTTGGCTCTGGCAGGGCCACTCAGCCTTCCTGAGCATCCTGTTACAGCCAAAACGATTGCTCACATTCTGAGTAAAATTCTGAATCATTTTCTGCTCTGATCATTCGAACAGCTTTACATTTTTAATGTAAATACTTTTGACAAAAACTAGTATTATGTCTTTAATTTCTCCTGAAAATTGTGTAGCTAGAAAGACAGGTTTAGATATAAACCTGTATAAGTACATGGATTCTTAGAAAAGAATAAATACTTAGTTCTAAAGAATTTTGTATTTGTACTTTTATTTATTTATTCATGAAGTATTTACAGCTTTGAAAAGATGCAATTGGACAACTAAGACATATTTCAACTTAGATTTCATTTTCATTAGAACATAATTCAACCCACAATCAAATCTCTTCTTAGCACCAAGCTGACTTTTGAAAAACTGTTAGGAATGATTTCATAGTGTTATTCCACTTCAATGTGTTCATGGAAATGGTAAAAAATAAATGGAAAATTACTTTTATATCATACTAGATATTTTATATTTAAATGATACATATTTTCATGCTAGTATTACTTAAGTATAACTAATGATCAATAAGACCCCCCAAGAAAGTGTAAAATCTCCCCCAGTTTTGGAAGCATCAAGAGATAGAAGAGATGTAGAAAGGATTTTTCTCAAGGGATTGTGAAGCTTGTAGGTTTGTATTTTAACAATTATGTCCCATAGAAGAATCACTAATTCTATAAGACATTGAAAGGTATTCAAAAATCAAAATCATTTTATGGTCAGATTTAGGTAAGGTAGTATTCTAGATTCTCTTCTTAAAACTTCATAGTAGCTATCTGTATCTTAAAGCTTTGAGGAGTCTCTAAGTGAAATTAACCAACAATAAAAATGACCTGACTCAGCTTTTCGAGCTTGTCTGACTTCATCCTGCCTGCTCACTTCTGGACCAGTGAATCTTGAACACCTTGGGGGCTTGTGGGTTATAGAGGTTATAGAGCTACAGAGACTTTTCCAAAGACCCTCATAGTCTATGAAGTCTAGGCTATATGGTGTCTTCTTAAAGAAACTGTATAAAAATCATTTAATGATTCAAACATTATCATTGCTATCCTCCAGACTTTAAAATTAGTCTTAGTCTATTTCCTTACTCAGCCTTCCTCTGTTGAAAACTTAGTGAGGGCTGTCTCAAATGTCCCTGCATCTGATGTCACATAATCACTAGTTGAAGGAAGGCAATAGCCTTAAAATCTGAAAATGCTTCTTGAGTTCTGATGCATTTTATCATTTGCAGCAGGTTTAGTCTGATTGATGCTCTTCTAGAAATGCCTTAAATGGAATTTAACTTTCCCTTCCCCACTTTTTTATTTTCAGTGAAACTGAAGTACATTCATGAAAGTGCTTCAAGCTGGGAAGGCCAGAGGCTCAGGAGGAAGTCCAGTTATGGCTCATTTGCATTTCTCCACCTGCCTAGTGGCAAGAACGCACCATCCCTGGCTTTAATAACACATCACACTGTTTTCGTTTTCTTTCTTTGGTATAGGGCATTTGGAGTGATGAATTAAGTATTTAAAAAGATAAGTTCCTATGTTTCAAGGATAAAGTAAGAGTAAAAATGGAAAAAAATAACATTTTCTGTGCCCACCTCTCAGGCACCTGATACATCTTTTCTCACTTAACACTCAGCAAACCTATGAGGTCGATATTACAATCTCCATGTTGAAGATGAGGATTTAAGGTCAAGGAGATTTTCTTTTCCAAAAAAAAAAGAAGCTCAGCAATTATGGTTTCTAAATTTCCCCAAAATATCAATAAGTTACATAATGGTTTGCTAAAGTATAATATGTGGATATTAAGTAAATGATAATAAGATCATCATTAACTTAGAGAGAGCCTATTTGGTTAGTTTTTAATATGATTCTGATTCTTCCTTTTGCCCTTTTGATATTATATTTACATGAGATTTCAAATCTTAAGTAACAATTGCTTATATCATCATAATCATGATTCCTGTAACATTTACTTCTTATTCAGGACTGATTAGCAATTTGGGTAATCACTCACTGAATTTGTCTGAGAGGACAGTCTGAAAATTTCCTCTAACTGTTCTCTTCACTTAAGTAGAGTGTGTCTATTGCTCAAAAAATAGAAGCAAAATAATCCCAGACATCCGTGCCCTGTGCCCAGTGATGAATGAGCTAGTGCTGAGCAGTGCTGGGTATGAGGCATTTCCAGATGGGTCATGCCAGTCACCCAGCTGACTTGATTGATATCATTCGGTATGATATAATACAATTCCAACTGAAAACACACAGCAAATAAATGGTTGTTGAAATCAAAGCCTGCCAAGTTCTTGCCAACCAGTTAATTGTATTTAAATTCTCAACGCTTAAACACTCACACAGATTTACAAGCTTATGGAATTAAATGTAAGCTCTCCAGTTCTAAATTCATTGATCAGGCAGGGCACTGTGAAAAGTAAATTACCACCAGCCCCATCAATAAAGTCAAGTTCCTGACACCCTATGTTATATGTCAAAATGATAACAAAATTAATAGTAATGAAAACAACTGAACAAATGTTTGCTGTGGTCATTAACTGATTGTTTCATAAAGCTCTAATGTCTTTTAATGCATTAGAATTGGAGCATTTCTTTGCTAAAATTTTGGTAATCCACTCTTCTATTTATAAAAATAATTAATTTAAAACTAATTGTAGGTTGCATTTTGAGCAACAGAAGTAAAGAAAACTTTTCCACTTTGCTGAAATGTTTTTATTTGAAAAGAAACAAAATGGTAATGGAAAAAATACCATAAAGATTAAATTGAAAAATTCACAAAAAGAAATTTTAAAGAAAGAAAAATTCTGTGAATCTTCACTTCATGTAGCTTGGTAGTTGGTCATAATTGATTGGAGGTGGAAGAGTTAAAAGGATACCTGATTAACTCGTGTGCAAGCATAAAACAGGAGTTATCTGTCCTCACTGTCAGCTTTTAGGTGGTTATAAGTTAATATTTCATTGAATTAAGGATTACTGAATTTAATGAATTAATTAATTTGATTAAATTAATATTTTAGGAGGTTATCTTCATGTTATCTTGACATGTCATGTAAAGTCATAGCTCAAAAGTATTGGGAGCTCAATTCCAGACCACAGCAATAAAGCAAGTATTGCAATGAAAAGTAAATTTAAAAAAGGAAAAATTAATGGGATGCATCAAAACTCCACATAGACTACAAATATGATAAACTCCTTTTCTAAAAAAATGAAGACTGCAGAAAATGAAAACTATCTTTATAAAGGAATTAAATGTGTCCTGATACCTTATAAATTTCTGATTTCTTCAGCACACATAACCAGATTTTATACCAGATCTGAACCTTATTTAGATTTACATCAATACCATCTGCTATACATCAATAACATCTACTAGTTACTGAGAGGTAATTATGTGACTGGCACTGATAAATGCTTTACATACATTAAAAAAACTTTAAAGAGTATAAAAGTATGTCTTGCTAACCCCATTTTACAGATTTTGGAAATTAGATATTAAATATTTAATAAATTGCCAACAACACTGTTAAAAAATGACTTGTCCAAGGATAACCTGATACAATCACTGAGAGGCACCGCCTTTCCGATTCTCCTCGTTATGAAGCATAAGTTATCTGCAAAACTGGTAGCACTAGTCTACATGCTGCCGAGTATGTAGACTCAGCCTTCTAAAGTAACACTGTGAGTACTGCAGTATGAGGAGCAGGATGCTTCAGAAACACCGGGCCACTCAGAAAATCCTAACTAACATCACTTTGTTGCAATCAGCTCCTTCCCAGAGCTGTGATGTCTCACATGTCAAATGTAAGCACTTCCCAGAGCTCTGACAAAATTGCAGCTCAGTGAAATTGCTTCCTCACCAGGGAAATTCCAGAACAATGAATTACACTCGTACAGCATTTACAAACCACAATCTTGAATGCATAGATGGTTGTTTTCCTCTCCAAACAGCCATCAGTGAACAAATCCATCCATTTGCCTAAGGGGAGTGATGTGAATGCAATCCCTGCAGTAAATATTATGCTTATGATAGTAATTAGAGAAAAAGTCAACCTGGCACGAGTCAAGAAATCAGGGAAGAGTCGCCTAAATCTTCAGGTGGAAACCTCGGTGCAGCTTCTGTGTGTATGCAGAAATGACTTGCCCTCAGTTCTCTTCCGAGCCCAGCTATCGCTGTGTAGGTAGAGTAGAGACTTCAGGGAGTGGAGAAATCATTTCCAAGCCCGTGGTATGTCACGTCTTTGCATGGCTTTTGGACACACACCAAAGTATTGCAGATGTCAGCTGTGCCCAAGGCCACAGGATGCTCATCAGCAATCCTTTCCTCTCACTGAAGAATAAACCTGGATTGAGCAGAGACTCAAAGAGAGAAGAAGGGAAATGGCGCTGCTCCTTTGGAGTTTAAGCTACGGTCATAGGCTTCAATAGTAAAAATGTGGGAAAATAAAGCTGAATTAAGGTGGAATCTACGCAGTTTTCACCTTGAACTTAACATAGGTGGCTAGTTCAGTGAGTGATACACATCTTTCAACACAGTTGTCTGGCACTACCTGGCACATGAACTATGGTTAAATTAACCAGATTTGATCATGTAATTTCTCTTCTTAAAATATGTTCCTATACATTGAAGTCCATCATCTTGAGCAAGTAATTTTGGATCTTTTATTTCCCAAATATCTTCACCATTCTAACACTGTGTTTTATTCAGTTTCACCGCATCGAATGCCCTCCCACACTACCTTTTCTCCCTCTCGCTCCACATAGATTGGTTTCTACTGTCCTTGAAAACTTTTCTTACACGTCACCACCTCCTCTACTCCCTCTCCATTTTAAAATTAATAGCTCTCTTAGCCCTCTTTATGTTCCCTAATACTGTTTCTATCTTTAACGCAGCCTCTAACTTTTTCTGTTATTATTTGTCCTGGTACCCTGGTCAGCCCTATGTCATGCTGTTTGTCAAGGTAAACAATGAGTGAATAACACTTTTATGATGTATATGTATTATATTACATAATATGTGAAATGTAGTAAGGGTCCGATAAATATTTTTGTAATGAATCACTGATATTGCTAACCATACACTTTATAAAGTAATATCTTTCCTATATGCCATAATAATTAGAATGCAACTGAAAGTAAATACATATGTTTGATTTGTGATCAGTCTTTTTGGTCAGACCCATTGACTCTACCTCCTGGTTCCTAAGAAATGAATAGCATGCCATTAATGTAAATCTACTTTCCTCTTCCTGGAGTCTAGAGGCATGGGATTAGAGATGGTGTGAGACTTCTCCTCCTGGTTAAAATGACACATTCCACATCAATGAGAAGTAAGTATCCAAACATAAACACTGGAGAAAATGGATGCTGACTATAATTAACTGTAAAATGGCTGGGGAAAGATAAATTTTCAGGACAAATAACTTTTAACAAGTCAAAAATATTATTTGATGTGTATATGAAAGCATTTATAACTAATTCCTTTTGTAAAAAAAATCACTTCACTAAATTTATCCTAGTGGTATAATTGAGATGTCTAGATTTCTTTTTCCTCTAAAGAGGTGTGAGGAAAGTTGGATAAGACAGATGAATCACAATTGACAAAATGTCAATAATTTTGTAATTCCTGGGGGCCTATTGTACAATTGTCTGTGTATACCAGGGAGTCTTACAGAGAAACATCAACTCAGAGTGATGTATTCTCTCTGCAGGTAAATATCTTTCTTATGTCTCTTCATGATTTCTTACTTCCGTTTACCCTCATTCTTTATATTTGTTTCATTTTAAAATTTCATATTGAACATAGGGTGTGGCATTATTTACAATAGCCAAGTGCTGGGAACAGCCTAAGTGCCCATCAGTAAATGAGTGGATCAAAAAAATGTGGTACATTATCACAATGGAATTCTATGCAGCAGAAAGAAGGAACTCTTGCTCTTCACGACAGCATGTATGCAACTGGAGAGCATTATGCTAAGTGAAATAAGCCAGGAGGTAAAAGACAAATACCATATGATCTCACCTATAAGTGGAACCTAATCAAAAAAACAAACAAATGAGGAAAAAAGAACCACAGACATGGAAACAAAGAACAAAATGGCATTGAGAGGAAGGAAGGGGGGAGGGGATAATGGGGGAAAGAAGAGGAGCATGCACAAAGGACCCATGGACAAGGGTAATGGGGTGGGGTTTATCTTTGGGAACAAGGTTGAATGGGGTGGGGGGAAGCAATGGGGGATATGAGGACAACTGTAACTGAACAAGAATAAAAAATAAATTAAAAATAAAATATAATATTGAATTGCTAGAAATTATTAAATTGTGTTCAATTATACTATGTGAAATAATGATAGAATATAAGTAGATTATAAACAACATTAAATATAATATGCAAACAGAAAAAATGTTTCATTATAATAATCTTTGGATTAACATAAAGGTTAGATCTCTTTATCACTATTTCTTAATTATTTAGGGAAAAGGAGGAAACATTTGGCATGATTTGCATAAACTACAGAAATTTGGCAGAATGTAGAAGTCATAGAATAATTCAAGGCATTTATTAAAATTTATTCATAACACTATGTTTGTTACATTAGGAAATGGATCATTTAACTTTAGTATAAAATACACAGTTCAGTATGAAACAGCAATGCTTCTAAAGGAGAAACATAACTGAGACACAAAACTGATCACTTTCATTGTTCCCTATCAATTAAAAAAGGACCCTTAGACTAAGATAGATTTAAAATAATTCACTCACCTATGTGACTTCAGAAGACAGTCAAACTAAGAGCTACCTGATGGAATAGAAACAAGAAAAATATAATTAAAATCATTATTCAAAAAAACGAGGAACATTGAGGACGCTCAGAGATAATTAGTCACTAGTGAAGAAAACTTCTGGTGGGCACTATAATTACACACTCTTTTCCTGGAGAAGAAATGGTTCCTCGGACAGACTCTGCTTCAGCATTTCTAGGAGCAGCGCATTTCTGGTGTCTTCTGTTGCCTTCTCGGAGGTCACTTCTTCTACTACATCCCCAGTGGCCGTGTATAGAATGGGTGTTAGAGAGTAGATTCTCCCTGAGGCTATCAATTGTATTGCCCATTTCCTGACTGCTCAGGATTAACAACTTACATGCTTTGTTGGGGATTGAAACAACATAGGTTTTCCATCCAGAGTTGTGATTTCTTCAGCAGCACAATTATCTCAAAATATATCAAGCATATGTTCTGTTTGCTGGCAGTTGATTCTATGCCCCAATAACTGAACCCAAACTTATTTCCTGAACTTAACAATTAACTCATTTATTTACTAGCTTCCTTGTTTGGCCTTAACACCTGATTCTTAGGGCACAGAGGCAACCATAGAGTTTTCAATCCTGTGAAGATGCCCCAAATTTCTAGAACTTTCCAGATCTTTCTATCTCTGTCCACACACCTGAAAATTCTTGCCTGTGACAATCTGTTTTTATGTATTACTTTGTTTAAAAAAGCCAGAAGCAGTTATGGTATACCCACATTATGGAACCTCCTCCCCCAACCCTAGAAGTGCTGTGGGCATTTCCCTTGCAGCTTACTGTAGATGATGATTTTAACACATGTTTGGCCAAGGCCTCACAAGGTCCATTCTCTATGCTTGAACCTGACCACTACTCCAAAGCCACATAGTTTAAGGACCTATTACGTTCCACTTATCCCTGGGGTCAAACACTGGGTCAGGCAGGGTTCAGGGGAGGAACCATAAACTATTGCAAAGTTTTTAAGCATCAAGAAGAAGACAAGGGAATAGGCTTTTACAAAATCCTGTAAAAAATAAAGAAGCATAGTCTAGCCTGAGCCTTTTTAAAAAGTCTTCAAGAGTAGACAGTTGGCTCAAGTGGGAAGCCATCTCACCTGAGACCACCTCCAGGACTATTTCATTAAGGTCCACAGCTCCCACCACTGCCAGAGCATCCCGGACAAGATGAGGCTGAAGTCTGGACAACTGAAGCCATAGTTCAGGGCATATTGAGTCAAATAAAGAAGCCAATGCAACTCCCATTGTTTCTTGACACCTAAGAAGCTAGAAATGAATATTGGACCCTGGGTCAGGAAAAGTAACTGATGTGCAAAGAGCTATAGAGGCCACGGCCTTCCTCTGGCCTGTAATTTTTGATTCTGAATGAAGGGTTTCTGTTGCACAATTTAGTTCACACCAAGAACACTAACTCCAAGTGGATGTGAAACACCAATGCAAAAAGATACTAATGTGGCCAAAGTAAGGTCATAGAGTGGAGAAGCCAGCTGTGTGGTACCAGCTGTGGTAGGCAGAATGCTAAAGAGGGTGTTTCGTCAAATGCTAACCTAGGTAATCCTGAGAAGAAATTCCACAGATGTGATTCAGTTTATGGTCCTTAAAATAAAGAGACTATCTTGGATTATACAGGTGAGCCCAATCTTTTTTTCAATGTATTTTATTGATTATGCTATCACAGTTGTCCCATTTCCCCCCCTTCATTCCCCTCCACCCTGCACACCCTCTCCCACCCACATTCCCCCTCTTTAGTTCATGTCCATGTGTCATAAATTCTTTAACTTCTACATTTCCCACACTATTCTTGCCCTCCCCCTGTCTATTTTCTACCTACCATCTATGCTACTTATTCTCTGTACCTTTTCTCCCTCTCTCCTCCTCCCACTCCCCTGTTGCTAATCCTATATGTGATCTCCATTTCTGTGGTTCTGTTCCTGTTCTACTTATTTGCTTAGTTTGCTTTTGTTTTAGGTGTGGTTGTTAATATCTGTGAGTTTGCTGACTTTTTACTGTCCTATTTTTTCCCTTCTTTTTCTTAGATAAGTCCCTTTAACATTTCATATAATATGGGCTTGATGATGATGAACTCCTTTAACTTGACCTTATCTGAGAAGCACTTTATCTTCCCTTCCAGTCTAAATGAAAGCTTCACTGGATAGAGCAATCTTGTATGTAGGTCCTTCACTTTCATGACTTGGAATACTTCTTTCCAGCCCCTTCTTGCCTATAAGGTGTCTTTTGAGCAATCAGCTGATAGTCTGATGGGAACTCCTTTGTAGGTGACTGTCCCCTTACCCCTTGCTGCTTCTACAATTCTCTCCTTCATTTGAATCTTGGCTAATGTAATTATGATGTGCCTTGGTGTGTTCCTCCTTGGGTCCAACTTCTTTGGGACTCTCCGAGCTTCCTGGACTTCCTGGAAGTCTATTTCCTTAGCCAGAATGGGGAAGTTCTCCTTTATAATTTGTTCAAATAAGTTTTCCACTTGTTGCTCTTCCTCTTCACCTACTGGTACCCCTATAATTCTGATGTTGGAACATTTAAAGATGTCCTGGAGGTTCCTAAGCCTCTCCTCATTTTTTTGAATTCTTGTTTCTTCCTTCTTTTCTGTTTGTTTGTTTCTTTCTTCCTTCTGGTCCACTGCATTGATTTGAGTCCCAGGTTCCTCCCATCACTATTGGTTCCCTGTGAATTTTCCTTAATTTCACTTATTGTAGCCTTCATTTGTTCATCTAGTTTGCAATCAAAATCAACCAATTCTGTGCTCATCCTGATCACCAGTGCTTTGAACTGTGCATCTGATAAGTTGACTATCTCTTGGTCACTTAAATAAATTGGCTCTGGGGCTTTGATCTGTTCTCCAGTTTGAACCATTTGGGGGTTGTTGTTGTTGTTGCTGTTGTTGTTTTGATATGGTTGTGCCTGTTATGTAGTGAGGGGCAGAGCCTTTGTGTTCACCAGGGCAGGGCAGCCAAGTTGCTGGGCTGTGACGCTGTATGTGGGGGCGGGGTCTGAGAGGGAACAGTGGTGCTTGCTCTGCTCTCTCGTATTTCAGTCCCTTCTGCCACTTTCCACTCTGGTGCTGATTTCTGTGTGGATGAGCTCACATACATTCTAGGACCCTGTGAGTCTCTCTAAGGAATTCTCCTTTAATGCTGGGAGTCTCTCCTGGCACTTCAACCTCCACAAGTGCTTTCAATCAGTGTTTTTAGGTTTTACTTCCCAGCACTGGGGCCCTGGGTTGTGAGGTCTGTCTTGCTCCCCATTTTTGCCTGGATTATCTGCGCGCAAATGTGGGACCGCCTGGTCGGCCAGCCACCTTGTGCAGCCTCACTGGGTCTGCCCATTGCCACCCCGCACCCAGGGTCCAATAGCTGCAGCCTGTGCACCTGGGGTCTGCCAGCTGCTGCCTGCGCACCCAGGTCTGCCAATCTCTGCTTTTTCATGCTGCAATTCTGCCCCTCTTACCAGTCTGGATGAATGGTTGTTGGACTTCCGTACAGTTCAATTTTCTGTTAGTTCTGGTTGTTTTTTTGTTTCTAAATCTTTGTTGTCCTTAATTTTGGTTGTACGAGGAGGTACAGTGTGTCCACCTATGCCTCCATCTTGGCTGGAAGTCCAGCTGAGCCCAATCTTAACCACATGAATTCTTATCATAAGAGTATGTTCATGATATAGTCTTTCCTGTAAGTCAGCTGAGCAGCTGCTTGGCTAGCTGCCTGCTGAGCAGCCCGGCACCGTGGAATAGACAAGAGACACATGAGGTAACTATGCTATTCACTCTGTTTTTATTGAATGCAGGTTCACTCAAAGTAGAACATCAATATACATTAATACCCTGCTCACACTCCAACAATCTAAGAGGACTATAACATACACACACACAGAACAATCAATGGGGAATAATGAACCTGAGTCCCAGAATCTCATCTTGCAGGTCCAGGAGACAGCATGATGGGCAAGAGAGTCTTCAGCATCTTGCAAGGAAGGATCTCTGAGCCAGACGGGCAGCAGAGCAGATGAAAACCTCACTCCAAAAGGGCAGAGCCTCCAGCGGCTGATGCCAAGTGAGATCAGGGTGGCATGGAGCAGCAGCCTGGTGTGTCAAGCACAGCTGTCTCAGCAGTGGCCTGGAGCCTGCCTCAGTTACACCTTGAGAGAGGTATGCTCCACCCTTCTGGGTCTCTTGATAAGGGCCTTGGTACCCCTGATGCCAAGTGGGAATTTCCCCAGAAGCCATTCTATGGGTGGTCCTGCTCTGCAGACACAGCTGTTCTAATCATGTGTGCATATACTTTAGAAAGACCTCCATGCCAGATGTGTCTAGTATGACTTAGGTAGTTTCCTTCTTGAACCAAAGTGTTGTGGTTGACTGGCAGCCATCTTGGTTGACATGTGTGAGTTCGTTTTGTTCTGTATACTTTATGCTATCTTGACTGGAACAATACCATTTTATTGGTCCTGCTCTCCACAAACCTTAAAAGCAGATAAAATTATCTGTTTGGAGGAAGAAGAGACACTGCTGAGGGAAGGGAAGTCAGAGAGATTCAAATCATGAAGTGCCACCACCTGCTGGTGTGGCTTTGAAGATGGAGACAGGAGGCCACCTGCTGAGGAATTCAGGGTTCTCCAGACACTGGGAAGGATCTCAGGCCAACAACCAGCAAGGAAAGGTCAGTCCTATGACCACCATGTTCATCTGAATTCTGTGAGCAGCTTCTGTAAACTTGGAAACTAATGCAACTCCAAAGCCTCCAGAAAGGAACGTAGCCCTGCTGATACTTTAATATTGGCCTTGGGAGACTCTAAGTAGAGAACCCGCTGAGAAAATCTGTGCTTGAACAACTTCTATGTTTGAACCACTTTATTGAGGTATGATCGGCATGTAAGAAGTTGAATATATTGATTCGTATTCCTGCAAAACTATCATCAGTGCCATGTGCCTAAACTGACCTGCAGAATCATGAGTTAACAAATTAGTACTTTGTAAGCTGCTAAATACATGGTAAGTTATTATGACAACAATAGAAAACTAATACACCAACAAAACACCACACACACACACACAAAACACCACACACACACACACACACACACACACACACACACACACACACACACAGAGTACCAAAAAGAAGGAGGAGGTCAGAGAACAGATGAATCAGTCTTGCCCAAAGTTCTTAAAGAAAAATGCAGTGCTACCTGCATTTGTTTAGAGGGGTAGGGAAGGGAGGGAATTTTATGGGGGAATAAAAAGGCCTGAGTAAGTTAGAGGTGATTCAAGAGACTATGAATTAGATTTGTTTTTATGAGAAGGGGTTGGCAGAGTAGATGGTGAAGGGCAAAGTTGGGAGGGGAAACTAAGACCTGCAGGCAGAAGGGCTAGCAGAAGAGCCCAACCATATTTTCGGAAATGGAGTCCCAGCATAAAACAAATCACATGTGAGAAATGTGAGACAGATGAGCGTATTTCTATAAAATAAGGCATCCCCAAACTCTTTATCATTTCTGCCCAGATACCTGGTCTGTCTAGTTTGCCCTGTTATCTAGCAGTTTCCTCCCAATTTCTTGAAATCTGCACCCCGGACAACAGGTGTCTTGACTTCTCCACGCACAGATTTGCTGTCAATGTATACTCATCTGTGTCTTTCAGCTGCTTGGTCTTATTTATGGCCATGTCCACACAATCACATAAATGAGTCAAAAGGAGTGAGCACTTCAAATGAGGAACTCACTGTATGCCTGCCAGAAATCAGGAAAGGAAAACTATGTTTTCCATCATTTGCTTATGAACATTTTTAACATGTGAGCACTCTCTTTTTTCATAACAAATTGCTTGTATATTACCCAATGAGATATTATGTAGCTGATTAATCCTTATTGTTTTAAAATCACCAGATTCCCCCACTTCACTTTCATGAACAGATAGTTTTTAATTTTCCAATAAAGTATGTCAATGTGACTAGAACACACACACGTTCAAAGTGCATTCATTATTGCCTGCCAGTGTAGAGAGCTGATTCTGGAGAAGCATCTGTAAACTGAGAAATGCAATCATAAAAATAAACAAACATATGCAAAGCCTTTTAGCGGGTTGGTGGTTGCCATCCTTAGATGGTGCATCCAGCTCGTTCCAGGCCTCCAATTGGAACAGCATTAAACAAAATGCAAGGAAATTGGGTTCCAATTTTGTTACATGCTAGTTACAGATTCTGTATATTTCCTTCTGCCCTCCGCTGAATGGCAGCATTTCATGATAAAGTAAGACATCAGATTTCTATTTGAAATTAGGTCCTCAAACACTGCATTTCAACAACTGACTTGTTACAACTTTAAATATGTTTAAATTGATAGAATCAGCTACATGCATGTGAAGATGGTACCCTGAGATTTAAAACAGACATTTAGTGAGTTTATTTTAATCTGGCTTGACTAGCACAAATACTTCATATTTGGATTACTTATGTTTTTTTTTGTAAATTACAACTGTTTTAGAAAGAATTTTCTATCGTTAAGTTTCAATGCATCAAATTTATAGATCATGGATGTAATAGAAAAGCCAACAACAACATTCATCCAAAGTTTCCAAAATTATGCATATTTCTAGCTGTTAAACTTAAAGAGATGGCATCAGATACTTCTTTCCTCCTCTAGAAAATGATCTAGTATTTGAGACTGCAACAGCATGGGGAAGGAAAACAAAAACAGCAGGTGTCGCTACAAAACATCACGTCCCCTTAACTCTTTTAAGATCTGGATAAGTGAATTTGGATTTAATTTTCTAATCAGTCTCTCTTGCTCCCACTTGGAAACTCCTACCTCCTCTCACCAAAACCCCTAGCAATGTTTTAAAAAAGAAAAAAAAAACACATAAAGAAAATAATGTTTCACTTTCATTTAGCTTATGTTGTCATAGAGAACTGATTAATTTTCTAGTAGTTACAAAGAAAATGTCTTTCCTAATCCAAGAAGAATGGGCTGATATTCCAAGTTATTGTGGATCCCTATGCAGATGACTTAAATCAGAGGATGGCTAGTCAATATCTAGCAGCCCCCCTCCACTCACCTTCTTTACCATTATCTTGTGAGCATTTCTAAAGATTGACCTATGTTTAAAATGTGTTTGAAGATGGAATCTACCTTTGTCTCCTTCTAATATCTGAGAAGTCAATGAACTAGAATCTCCAAACCAAATTAATACATCCCCAGAGGGACTTACAAAAAGAAACTCAAAACAGCAAGAAGCAAATTTATGAAGTTGAAACCTGAGATAATTTGTCATGTAACCAAAAGCTGAGGCCTTTCTCAAAAGTTAGTGGATTTTATCTGTTAGACCCAACATAATCAAACCCTGTAGAATTGCAGAAAGCATTAGCACAATTGAAATTATAGATGAAATTTGGCTGAAAACTATTTACTTATAATCTATGCAAATAAAACATGAGGTAAGGCCATCTGGGGATTCTCTAATTAAAGTTTATTCAAAATATTTCTTCATTCAAAAATTAAAAAGGAAACTTTTTCAAGAACTTACCTCACAATAGCTACTATTTGTTTACTCACAATAGATACTATTCAAGGTTTGAAAGTGGCAACATAAGCTCTAATTTAGAAATTAAAAAATTTAAGGCATTTTCTGAAAAGGTTTTGTGCTCTCTGCTCACTTATAATAACTTTATGCTAAATTCATTATCTAAGCTAATTACCTCGACATGGCTTCCATTGTGAATTAGAAAGAGGATAAAATAGATAAGCTTTGGAGAACTTCAAATACTTGGAAGTATAATTTAAAAGAAATAGGGTCAATATGAATTTAAAAAGTAGATATGTTTAGAAACTGCAAATACCCAGGTGTATTGACTTAGAGAAAAGCCTAGGTATGAAATCTACTTAATCACACAAGTCCCAGACCATTAATTACTGTTATATATAATTATTACAAAGAAGAGATTCTCACTTTCCCTGATGCTGTGGAAATCTGCCAATAATGACATGTTTTTCCTGTAATGAGAAGCCTGAGCATGTATTTTTATCAAATTGCAAAACAAAGAAGTAAAACTAAAAATAGCTCTAATCTCAGGGAAGATCACCAGTGCTGTTTCTTGATGTGAATATGGTTTTCTTAAATATATAATTAAAGCCTATGAGTAGTCTTCCAAACACAGATGAGAGATTCCCCTAGTAAACATGAGGTGCGGGGGGCTCGTTCCTTATCCCAGTCTTCAGCATGCACAGAAATTTCTAAGTGGGCAGTTCTGATTCACAGGTTAATGAAGATACTACAGCAGAGAGTTTCGGCATGAGATTCTCAGAGGGTTATCTGAACTCCGCTGCTCCGAGCCCCAGGTCGGAGAGGTGGGGCACGCGCTCCTGCTTCTGTGAGCAGAACAAACCACCTGTCAGGTGGAAGAGACATCCCAGTGGGAGGTCTGCCCTGACACCAAAAGGTTATCATGAAACTCATCCTTCCTTCGTTTGCCCTCTTTCTATGTTTTATCAGCGGTGGGAATGTTGGAGGCTGGTAAAAATGAAACTTAGAAATATTTTCTCCTCTTGAGCAAGCATTTTAGGGTTTCGGAGCCCTAGATTCTTCTCGCAGAAGTATCCGTGGGTTGTCAGGAACCAGCTTTCAGGCACAGCAGGAAACTTAATGAACAGTGGGAATAATGAGTCCATATGCAACTATGCATACTGACAATTAAGGGAAGATAATAGCAAATGAACACAGTTTAAAGTGGAACCTTTGAATGTTTTTCCCCCCTTGGGGAGGTGGTAACAATTTGTTACAGCACAGGTACAAGCGAGCATTGTTTTTATTGGGTTCTTATGAATCTGTGATAAGGTGCCAGCGTCTGAACATATGAAAAAGATGATAAACAGAAAGATTAATGTCCTGAGGAAAATGAAGTAGTAGGTGTTTAGGTGCCCACGAAAGCTTTTCAATAAATGTCTTGTATCTGAAGCTTGCGATCATTTGTTTGATAAATAAAACACAAGACACTGAAAAATTTGATTAGACTTTGTAATATATTTACCTTATTAACAATAACCTATTGGAATTCAAAGTCTATCCAGAAGTTGAGACAAGACAAAAGGTGTTCAACTGGTGTCTATGGGATGGTTGTGGCCAAAAATTCACAGAAAAAGCCGCTGTCTGAAGAAGGGCGCGGAGACACCGATGCTTTCGGTTTGAAATGCACTTCTTCAGCCCTGTCACGCCTCTGATTGTGCTCTGATCCTCCCAGCCCGACTGGGTGTGCTTGGGGATCAAGGCTCCTCTCTCAGTGTGACCTCTCGGCCTCTCAATGGATTTTTCATCTCTCTTTGAAATGCCTGTTTCCTGTAGAATAAAACATTTGATTCTAGCTCAGGTGTGATTCCAGGAAGCAGACCCCGAGAACCAGAGGTGTATTTAAGTGATATTAAAGGCAAGCTTCCAGGAAAAATTAAGGGATGGGAGGAGAAGGACAGTAAAGGGGAAGAAGCCCAGCCAGAGCAAGATTTCAAAACAAAAAAAAAGGCCAACATCAACATGAGCAGACTTTCTCTACAGCAATACTTACTGCTAAAGAAAAACCCAATAGAATAATGATCTCCGAGTGAAAATGAAAATGATTTTGAAGAAAAGTTCTTTGCTCAATCAAGTTTAGTGACTACTTCCATGCCCAGCAATAAATAACCTGAAAACACCTAGTTTAAAAAAATCAATTCCTGTGGTGAGCACAACAACGAGCATTAGAACTGCTTTGTTTAGTTAAGATATTTCACCGTAAAGGTCTTTGGTATAGAGGACTGTGGTTGGAAAAAAAATATACATATATATGGTCTGTCCAAAAGGTATCAGCCATGTAACATGAAAAATAGAGACATTTATTGAAGAAGAGACAAGAAACATTGGACATAGAACAAGGACACTTCAATCCCTTTCAAAGTAGGCACGTGGGGCCTCACACAGTTCTCCCAGTCTCCATCAGCTGCCTTGTTGTATTTCCCTGAATCTCACTGATAGTCTGAAATCTCTTCCCTTTCAAAGATGATTTTACTTTTGGGAAAAGTCAAAAGTTGCAAGGTGCCAAATTGGCACCTTTAAGAAGGCTGAGTCACCTGGATGATTTGATGTTTTAGCAAAAAACTGCATGAGATATGATGTATGAGCAGGCATGTTGTCATGATGAAGCTGCCAATCATCACTTTCCCAGAGCCGTGGACTCCTGAATCATCCGAACAGTTTCTGTGCAGGAATGTTCAAGCTTAATGAAAAATTTGATGCAGATTTGTTGCTTTACTCGCTCTGTCATTTTGAATTCAACAGCCACACAGTACACAGGCTCACGCAATGGCGTCTACCACCCCCACTGACTAATACAGTGAAGTCATCATTGTCCGTGCATGTGCACTCCAGTCCACTCTCCTTGGCTGCCAGGTTACATTGGTGTTGAGCAAACCATTCTTGTTAAATTAACAATGACAGGATCTTTTCAGGACCAACCTCTGTATATGCCTCCTGTAGCAAGTCCCTGCTACAGGTGAGCATGAATAATGCAATCTTCACACATAATCCTATAACGGTACAAGCTATATTTGTTCTAGATTTATTTCAGTTTCTAGAACGCACGTACCCTCCCTTTTTTACAACTGAAATCCTATGAGCCAACTAACAGAAAACTGTTGAAAAGTTTTCTGGGCCATAGAAGTTTGGCCCAGAAGTAAATACTGTGTGGAAAAGTCCATCTTCAACTAAGAGTTCACATCTTGATTATTAATGTTTGCTTTTAATTAACAATTTTCCTGCATAATAGGATTTCTGAGTTTAGAAATAGCCACAGACATGGCTAAGAAAAAGTGACATAAGGAATATGTGTGAATTAAGTGTCTTAGTCTGCTTCAACTGCCACAGACTGTGTGAATACAACGAAATGTATTTTTCACAGTACCAAAGGCTGGAAAGTCCAAGGTCAAGGGGGTGGCAGGGATCAACTTCTGGTAAGAACTCCTGGCTTACAGATGGTCTCTTTCTTCCCACATGGTTTTGTTTGAGCATGTCCCGGGCCTACTAGATTAGGACCCCACCCTTCATTTAACCTTCGTCATCTTCTAAAGACCCTGTTTCCAAATACAGAGACGATGGTGGCTGGGACCACAACCAGCAGTAAGGAATGAATGGGAAAGCAAAACATTCATGGAAAACTCGATTAATGCTCTATAGTAAATATGGGAATTTAGGGGAGCTTAGTCGAGACGCCAGACAATGCAAAGAATTTTGAAAACTGAAAGTGACTCTCAATTCAATGGCACCATTTGGAAAGCAATGTGCATGGTGAAAAGGTGCTAGAGCCCAGCCTAGGTTTCTTGACATGCAGTAAAACTGCCAACCAATTAACCACTTGCTTCCATGTCTTCTTTTTGAATGAAATGGAAATAAAATATACAACTATGTCTGTGCCATCATTTTTCACTCAGTACATGTGAACTCATGCCAGGCTATCATATCAAAGATCTGAAAAAGGAAATAATATATAGAAATACATGTTAAAGTAGAAAGTGCTATGAAATTTTTAATAAAAATAATAATAATAAAATGAATTTTATAGTGCTGGGTAGCTCAGTTGATTGGAATGTCATCCCACATACCAAAAAGTTGCAGATTCTGTCCCCAGTCAGGACACATACCTAGGTTGTGGGTTTGGTCCCCTGTCAGGGTGCATATAGGAGGCAACCAATTGATGTCTCTCTGTCACATCTTTCTCTCTTCTTTTCTTTCCAGAATCAATAAATATATCCTTGGGTGAGGATTTAAAAAACTAAACTGCCTTGTGCAATCATAATTTACAAGATTTTTTTTTTTCAGTCTGACCCTTTTCCTTTACTCTTTCACATTTTCTTCAGCACCAAAAATAAAATGAACTTACCTATTTTCTCACCTGGTAATTAGTCATTGAAATATATGCATCTAGCTGAAAATACTGTGTAGGTCATTTGAAGTGGTTAATTATTCAGAATTCTATCCTCAATTATACATATTTCCTTTATTTAGACAATAATTCACTTTGTAAAATTTAAGCCCAATTTCATATTCAGTTCCCAGATTTTTAACAAAAGAATAAAATGGAAAAAGTGCTTACACAAGGGACTTTTCTCTAGGTCACTTCACCCTGTGATTCCATTGTTGCCTACTCAAGGACCATTTCACATAAGAAATGAAATCCTCGCTCTTGCTCTATCACTGTCCCCAGTGACCAGTTGCTCCTGTGGTGTCCTTGACACATAGGCCTTAGTGCTCACAAGCTGGTCACTTCTTGGGAGTCTATAATGCCCCCAGGACAGAAGAAGAGGTCTGGCACTACTCCAGTTCACATAGTTGCACTATTCTACCTTAAAGATCCCTTATACTTCCAATTAAATGTAACACTTCAGTCTATCAAGTACACTTTTGTATGCTCAGGCTTATGCGTCACCTTCATGACAGGCAAAGTTTGCAGGGTCTGTGAATTCGTAGCCCTAAAAATCCTATGTAAATGTGAACCACAATCAGTCCTATCCCAGACCTAACTGTGACTATTTATGAAGACCCTCAGTGCTTGTCCCCGGTTGGCAGTTGCCTGAAGTTGCAGTTGGACATTGTCCAAACCTTCGTTGTCAAGTGACCTTTCCTGTTTAATGGAAAAGATAAAAACTTTTATACCAAAGAAACAGAGTCTTGATTGATCGGCGGTGAGAGACAGAGAGCGATGAAAGCGCACCACATAGCACTGGGGGAGGCCATAAAGCCCCACGAAGCCTCCTGCTTTCTAGTTATTATCCCAGATAACAAAGGCCAACTAGCTCATTGGTGAATTTACTCTTCTATGTTTTCAATTCAAAGGAAATAACTCTGGATCCAACATAAAATCTCAGCAATAGGTTCCTGGTTTCATAAAATAACATAATAGCATTTAATCCCGTATCTACAATGTATGAGCTATCTTGCACTTCATTTTGAACATCTGCACTTTAAAATGCACAGCAACCCTTTTTGTGAAAGTTAATTCTTCCAACAACCTTTTGTAGTGGCACGTGGGCCATCGCTGACTACAATGGCCAACAAGGATTTTGCTCTCTCTGTGGTGTTTTTCTAATCCCTACTCTGCAATCAAATAAGTACAATGCGAATACACTACTTTACTTTGTTCTGTATGTCATGTCTGGAGATCTTCTCCTTCCAGTTAAATCCTAAAGTCCTCAAGCTTTATATCTATCTTTTACTGTTTAATGGAATTCCAGGCACAGGGCATGCATTACATGAATGCTTACAGAGGAAAACTCTCTGGCCTTGAGAGTTAACTAATTTGAGTCATCAAAGCTTGGTAATGGAAATACCAAATCAAATTGTAAGTTTTCAGACTCAGTGAACAGTCGGCTCCATTCTACTTGTTGCAGAATTGCTCCCTAGAGAGGAGATTTGTCCTGAGCGTCTTCAGCTGGCCTATGCCCCACCTTTCTGAATAGAATACATCAGGAAGCAGAGTGTGCTATTTCAACCCAAAATAGCTTTGCTGATCGGAAAATGAACCAGATTTTTTTTTTTTTGTAAACTTGGGGTTAAAGGTAAGTCTTATTAATACATAAATCCCCAGTATCAGTGAGGGTTTGTTCCGACTGGTTAGCAAATCCACTCAAAGGCAGGCATGGAACAAGAGCACGCTTAGGCATTTAGCAAAACAACCAGTAATGCTGCCACCACCAGCTGCAGAGCCGTGCTGACCACTTGCCGTGCTTTAATCGTTGGGCCAATGGCTAGATTGCAAGCCCACTCTCTCATAGAACAGCGTCTGGCAAACAGTAGGTGGTGAATACACATTCAGTGATTTCAATTGCATTGTTGTGTAGAATCACAAACTTTCTACTATGTTCACATATTTATTCAAGGAGATGTAATGTAGAAATAGCAAAAAGGATGTGGGTGCTTGAGTAGTATCCATTAGGAAGACTGTAGGAATATTACAATTTCATAGAAAAATCTGATTTGGGTAGCAGCTTGGACCATGAGGAAGCTACTGAGACTAGAAGCTCAAGTTGGGGAAAGTTAGTTCACGAAAGGTCTATATTCCTGAAAATGTATGAGGATACAGCAGATTATATAGGGAAGTAGTTTTTAGGTATAGAATCAAGTATTTCAAATGTTGTATTTGTGTAGTCCTTGAAGCAAGCCCATGAAGTACTGCTATCTCTTCTATAAAGCTTGAAAGTATATTTCAGAAAGAAAAAAACCCATAATTTACAAACAGGTCTTTCTTACCTCGGTACTCTTGACTTTACCTTTTATCTGGCCGGTAATGAAATATAGAGTGAAATGAAAATAAATGTCCAGGAGAATGTTGTCAAGTGAAGGAGCTCACTGTGCAATTTCAGATAACTGAGAATTGTATGCAAGATTAAGTGTCTTTTCAGTAAGGTGAAAACTCTGAAACATTTGTCCAGAATTCCAATTAATGTAGGGCATTGCTTTGTTCTTTCTTACTACACCCTTCCCTAGGTGGATGGAAACAGGGAATGACCAACTTAAGAAAGTCCAACGGGGTAGTGGGTGTTTGGGGTGCTAGGAAGTTTTAAATTTTACATGCTGTGCTGCAAAAAACCTGAAAAGTCCCAAACCTGAAGATTCCTCATCAGTGACACAGAAAGAGCGTCAGCTGCAATTTCCAAGTCAGTGGTTTTCACGCTGGCTCTGTTTTAACCCTGGAATCACCAGGACACTAAACAGGAATGCTGTTATCTGGGTTTCAGTATCAGAGATTCTGATTTTAACTTATCTACAATCCACAGCTACTTGCCTGACCCTCAGTTTTTGTTTTTCCTCTTAGTTTGTGTTGCTTTTAATTCCCCTGGTGATTAGCATCTGAAGGTGAATTTCAGAACTGACAACCCTTCCCCTCATCATGAAAGGAGGAGATACACTCACATCCCAGAGACAGAAAAAGAGCATGAATACAGTCATCGAAGTATAAAATCTAAAGCTGTGATTATTTAAAGATTCGTACTATTACCAAACAGAAGTGGGGTGTGGCTATCCGCCATCATCTGTCAACACATTCCGGAGGCAGAGGTTCCATGAGAAAAGGAAAAAGGTCTTTTATTCAAAAGCTGGGAGGACTGTAGGCTCCTGCTTCAGAGCTCCTCCCCTCCAGAACACGAAGAGGAAAACCTCTCCACCCTCTGCGAGACTAGTCCGGGGCTGCACCCACAGTCCCTTGCTCCATTTGAAAATACCATCCTTTGGGAACTGTAGGTGGCTGCAGCATGATCACACAGGGGGCCTAGCTTATTCCTGGTTGCAGTCTGGCTTCAGGCACCTTCCTGGAGTCTGCATGTACGGTTGGAGCTGCCATTTTCCAGGAGGCTTCCAGGACCAACAAGGTCTTGCAGACCCCAGCCCACCCATCCATGCAGTAGAGCCAAGAGGAAGAACGTGTTTCTGCCTTCCCGCAGTTTAAATTCTCAGGCCCAAAGTTTCCACACTCCAGGTCTGCCCTCTTCACCAGTCCCATCCTTTCCCCAGGCTGGACTGACAGGAGAGCACCACCTCCTGCTGCCAAGTTGACCTTCTCAGGTACATGTGGCTGCGGCCTCAGTTCTCATGCTCACCTAGGGACCGGAAGGGAGTAGGAGGGCTTTTCCCTTAGCCAGCCACCTCACTAGCTTTGCACCTACTCAGCGCAATGCCTCCCTCCTGCAGTCTTTGCCCAGGGGTGGGTAAATCTTTCCTCGCTCACTGTGCTGGCCTGGTTACCCTGGCAGCCGGTCGTTAAATGCACTGATCAGGCATTTCCTGTGACCCCTACCTCATCAAGGCTCCGGGCAAGTTACACCAGTACCAGTACTACAATAAAAACCTGCAAAAGCAATCTACATTGCAAAGGAACACATGAGGAGAAGTATGATAATTTTTAAGAAAAAAAGATGTATATGGCATGTGTGAGAGGAAAATTCTAATTTAGGTCCAAAAGATAAGTAGTTTTCTTAAGCTGTGAAGTCTAGAAGAATTAGACAAAGGTAAAATTGAAAGCATATAACCAAAGGAAAAAAATTTGTTCTATTAAAATATCATTTTCCGTCTTTTTGATTTTGTGTGTTCTTTGATTTGAAAATTTTTAATCTTTTTATTATTATAATAGAAATTGAATCAATAGGAATGGAATCAATAGCTAATGAAGTGCTTTCTGGGAAAAGACAGAGAGAAGGACTTAGCAACTGGTTTGATAAGAAAATTAATTTTAAAAATATAGACTTATTCTTACTGTATATTAAAACATCCTAGGCTGAAATTTCCTTATTAATGACATAGAAAGCACACTGTAGCTTTTCTGTGTCTAAATGTTTTGGCAATACTTGTATGTTTTGTTTTGTTTACTTTTGTTTTCCTTGCAAGGCAGAAGTTATTAGTGTACACTCTGCTAAGATTATCACAATTTACCTATTTAGTGTTTGGTGGTTCAATTCCAGGAAATCACCAGATCACAAGAAACATAGAGGCTTTGGTAATAAGTATTTAGGTTTGCAATTCATATTAAATTCATTGCATCCCTAAAGATTAATACGCTCTCCTTAATGAGGGACAGCTCAACCAAGATACCAGCGGACGCTTGGTTTTGTTCGCTGTGAGAAGCTCTACTAACCAAGCATTTGCCAGCTTCATTAATTCTCCCTGACTGTTGGATCTTCCTGTTGTTTATTTGTTTGTTACCATTAGCAGACTCCGTTTATAAATCCTCTCAATATTGCCATATGTTCCTGCCTACCATCAGTCAGCAGTGGACTCCAGCAGCCAGCAGAGGAAATTGAATTATGGCAGAATTGAGGAAGAATGTAACTATTTCTTTCTTAGTGAAACCCAATTTGTTCTTTTCAGCTGGCAGTATGGAATTAAGGCGAATTGTTCAATGAAATAATTGTGATGCTAGCCAAATGCGCAGAGTCTTTCAGTGCTAACCTTTTATAGAAGTTAAAGAATAAAACATCTCATAGCACACATACCAATATTATATCAGTTTTGTTGAATGAAGCTCTTCATATTTTAATCCCACGTGGTAAATGATCAAAACACATTTACTTATTGAGTATTTTTCTGTGTAATACTTTAGATAGCCAGATTGTTTTGTTGTTGCTAATGTTTTAATAAGAAATTAGCACAATTGAAACCTCCCCCTACAATCAGGAGAAATAGATTGAAAGCTCTTCAATAACATCCATGTTGTGTAAGAGATTGTGTTTTCTAACTACTGAAATTATTCAGACAGTGTTTGAAAACGAATATGTTGCAAGGTAGCAGTAATCAGAAAAGCGAAAAATAAACCCCATGCCTGTCTGAATATATAAAGTTGTTTCTACTGTAAAGATACATTCATTGTTTGAATTTTAAGTTCTGGATGTCTAGAGAAAAAGCGTTGTGGAAAAAAAGATTAGGTTTTAGTCCTTATTCTGCCCTAAAGTTTGGTGTATTTTGTTAGCCAAGTTACATAATCTATCTACCTCAGTTTCTTCCTTCAATTACTCAATATTCACTGTGGGCACAGTAAGGCCACCAGAGAGAATATCAGGTGCTCTGAGGAGAGAATGTGTTTGACAAATACCAAGGAGGTGAGTCGGAGAGAGGAGCAGTCAAAGGAAGAGATGGGAGAGAAGAACAAGAGACAACAAATACATCAAATTAGGCTTTTACTCTGAAGAAGGTGTAGAGACAGTGGACAAACATAACAAAAGGATGACTTCATTTTTAAGGCGTATCTGTGGTTGCAAAGCAGGAAATGGTGGCAAAGGAAGGATGCGGTTAAAAAAAAGGCATAGAAACTTGTTAGGTTATATTTCAATAGAATAAGAGTGCTGAGGATCACTTTGTGTGGTATCGGAGACTGCAGCCATGCATGAGTAAGGCCTTGAAAGAGACCTGTAAGTCTCAACAGGAACACCGGGAATGTGGGAGGCAGGCATGACCCAATACTAGCACCAGCGTTTCCTGTGGGAAATCATGCCTAAAGAGTGCATTATACCTTTGAGGCTTGCTTTGTTTTGTACAGCCCTGTTGATATAAACCAGATGTTTAAGTTCAAAGCACAAGGGAGTGAGCTCCTAATCCCATGAACCACACCTTAATGACCCTCTGGCATCAGCATGTCTAACAGACCCTGACCTGAGGCAGATCTCTGTGTTTCTTCAATTGGTATCTATAGATAATATCTGTTTTCTATAACCATAGCCTTTAGACATTGATTGATGAGCTCCGCGCATGCATACTGTATACCCCTGCGCATACCAATCCCAATAAAAGCCATTTCAGAGGAGGGCTCGGGGCATTCTCCACTAGAGGGAGTCGCCACCCCCTTTCCCACTGGAACAACAGATTGTGTCTGGGATGACTCATTCTCATCCTTGGCAGCTGGGAGAGCTCCTCAGGATGGGGCATGCCACATCAGAAAAATTATGGAAGTTTGGTCTCGATTAGAAGCAGCAGAAGCAGAGGAGTTAGATTCAGGGTATATTTTGAAGCTAGGACTATCAGAATTTGCTGATGGATTGGGTCATTTATGGGAAATACAGGAGAGTCAAAGATATGTCCCAGGCTTTTGGTGTCAGGAGTAAGAAGCATTGAAAACCCATTTGTGAGATGGCAACATGAGAGCTGGAAGTTCTGAGCAACATCAAGACTTTAATTTTAAACATGTTAATTGAGAGTTGTTTATTAAGCATCCAAATGAATCTTTTGGATAGTAAGCTTTCTGTAAGCCTGGAACTTAGAGAGTGGTTTGGCTATGAGATGCAGTTTGGGGATCCATTTGCACGTAGATAGAATTTACACTCATGACATAGGATGATACAATTTAGAGAGTGAGTACAGAGAGAATTTCTACAACTAAGCCCTAAAACAGTCTAAGGATGAAAGGGTAGGGAGAAGAGGCAACACCAGAAAAGGGTATCCAGTAAAACCAGATGATGAGGTGGGCAGAGAGCCTTGGACTAGAACAAGGCTTTAGGGGCCAAGTGAAGGGGGTGTTTCAAGAAAAAGAGGCTGATCCATTGCTCCAAATTTGGACAAATGGATGACTAGCATGGGGACAGGGATTAACCTCAACTCCCCTGGATTAAATACAGTGTGGCAATTTTCAGGTTAGTGGTGACTTGGCAAAAGTGGTTTCAATGGGATGGTTAAGACAAAGGTCTGACTGAACTAAATCCAAAGGAAAATGAGAGGAGAACACATAGAGAAGAGGAGTATAGATTTGAGGAATTTGAGGAATTTATCTCCTTAGAGAAGCAAAGAAATGGGAGCAGGTGATGGAGAGGGTTGGGGGCTGTTGAGGTGACTGGGTTACTCTTATACTTAGTACAGAAACTATTACAGGATGTTTGAGGAAAAAACAACCATTGAGTCAAGAGAAAATGGAAGAATTATTGAAGCCAAGTTTTGAGTAGGTGGGCATAGATGACTCCTACATTATGTGTAGACATCACTGATGAGGAATAGCACAGTCCATTCATTCAAGGTAATGATAAGGAAGACAGTGTGTGTGTGTTCAGATGCCTGATTGTAGATAGATACGGTGATAAAGCTTAACAAAGTTTTCTTTTCATTGTTTTAACTTTTCTCAGTAATCTAGAAAACATAAGCCAGCAATGAAAACAAGAAAATTGGTAGGAGGAATGAAGAGAAAGGAGTAAACTGGAATGATCACCTAAGACCAAAATACTCCCAGTGTAGAATTTATAGGACTGGACACTGGAAACGAGAAGCAATCTGGGAAAGACCTTTATGCTTATGTGCAAGGGCTGCCTGGAATTTTTCACTAATATCAACCTGCACATACATAAAGTGAAATTCTGTGATGATGGATGAAGAACAATTTCCGGGGAAAGAGCAATCATATTGGAGTTGTAAGCTGAAAAATTAGAAAAGCAAAATAAAGCAATGCATCTTCAAATTCTCATTAACCATCATGAAGAAATCTTGTGAAATGCAAGATGGCTGCAGCTGAACCCACGGGAAGGCCACGCCTTATTTGTAATTAGCCCAAGTGTAAAGGTTACAATAGATCACCGCTCAGGTACATGAAAATGTTAGAAGGGTCAAACTTGCTTGTAAACAACCTAATTAAGTGCATGAACAAATTCCAAAACTCTTTAAAGGAAAACAACAAACTACAAACTCAGCAATATAAAGTACGCAATAGCTATAGACCAATAAAAAAACAAATATGCAAAAAACAAACAAAAAGTATGATCTCTACTCTTCAGAGGGGAAAAAAAAAAAAACAGAATCCAAAAATGACAGAGATAATGGGTGAAGTCAGAGCAAACAATAGAGATAACACATGAGACAAATAGAGAACAAAGACTAAGATGGTATATTTAAACCCCCAAATACCAAAAATTACATTAAAATGAATAATATGAATACATTAATTAAAAGGCAGATCTTGCCCTGGGCAGGTGGCTCAGTTGGTTGAAGCATCATCCCTTTCTCCAAAAGGTTGCAACTTTGATTCCTGATCAGGGCACAAACCTAGGCTGCAGGTTCGATCCCCATTAGGGACATGTACAGAGGTTAGCTAATTGATGTTTCTCTCATTCTCTTTCTCTGTCTCTCTCTCCGCCCCTCCCCTTTCCTCTCTCTAAAATTAATAAACATGTCCTTGGGTGAGGATTAAAAAGAAAAATAAAGGTAGGGCTTGTAGGATTGGGAAAAAGCAAGATGGAACTATTTGCTTTTTACAAAGAAACACTTTAAAAAAAGAGGAGTTAAATAGAAAAAAATATGTCATGAACACATTAATCAAAAAAATGAGTGGTGAGACAAACATCAGATAGTGGGCTTCAGGTCAAGGAATAATAACAGGAATAAAGAGGGACATTTCATAAAGATAAGAGGATCAATTATGGCAGAAGACAATGTAATTCCTAAATGTTCAAAATGCATGATGCAAAACCCGACAGACCGGACTAGAGAAATAGACAAATCTTCCGTTCTAGTGGGAGATGGTGACACTCCTCTAGAATGAGAAGACAAAATTAAGTGAGGAGAGAGAAAACATAAACTACACCATCAGCCAACAGAGCATAATTGACCACAGAGAAACACTCAACCGCTGTGCAGGTGGCACAGTGCCCCCTGAAATTCATGTCTTCCTGGAACCTCCGAGTGTGAATTTATTTGGAATAAGAGTCTTAGCAGATTAAGGTAAGAATCATCAGCTGAGATTATCCTGGATCAGGGTGGTCCCTAAATGCAATGACACTGTCCTTACAAGACTGAAGTGATGAAGATGATGTTAAGACACAGGCATAGAGTGAAAAATGCTTCTACAGCACAAGGAATGCCAGAGATTGTTGGTAACCACCAAGAGCTAGGAGAGAGACATGGGATGGATTCCCTGCCAGAGCCTCCAAAAGGAACAAACCCTGCAAATTCTTAGTTTCAGACTTCTGGCCTCCTGAATGGTGAGAGAATGAATTTCTGTGGCTTTAAGCCACTCGGTTTGTGGTAGTTTGTTACAGCAGCCCTAAGAAACTAATATACTCAGCCAATGATGGTGTCGTATACATTCTTTCCAAGTGCACATGTTCCCTTCACCAAAATTGAAAAGTCTTGGTAATTCCAAAGGCATTTCTGGAGTGCCCAAACTTTTGGCACCTCTGGGCCACAGTGCAAAAAGGACAGTTGTTCTAGGTCACACATTAAATACATTGCAACATGTAAGCACAAAAAAATCTCATCATGTTTTAAGTAAATTTACAATGTTGTGTTGGGATACACTCAGAGCCATCCTGGGCTGCATGCAGCATATGGGCTGCGGGATGGACACCCCTGAATCTGTCCAGACTTCCACAAAGTTAATAGAAACTGGCTACAGAGAGATATTTTGAAATTTTACAAATATTTTGAAATTAAACATAAAACTTATAAATAAATCTTAGGTCAAGGAAGATATCACAAGGCAAATTAGAAAACCCCTTGAACTGAGTGAAAATAAAAATGCAATCTAACATCTGTGAAGGCACTTACAACAGTAATTAGAGTTACATGTTTTGTTTTCAATGCTTCTATCAGAAAAGAAGATCTGAAATCAGTTACTTAAAAATCCATTGTAAGAACCTGGGAGACTATGGGCAAATTAAACTTGAATGAGTAGAAAAAGAAATTAAAAAAAAGAAAGAAAATGAAATAGAAAACACGAAGAGAAAAATATAGGTAATATATTAATTAAACCAAAATGTGCTTCTCTAAAAAAAATAAAAACATTTACAGGGTGGACAAAAGTGCATTTACAGTTGTGAGTATGTGAAGCATAGAGTTTACTCTTATATTATTATTTATTAATTGTTGTATTCTTTATATGTATTACAATTGTAAACGTTTATACCTCCAATTAGAGTCATCAAGGAAAAACAACAAAAACAGATAAGTTACTAACATCCAGAGTAGACGGAGAGATTTACAGACCCTCCAGACATGCCCAGGAGAACAAGGGAATATTATAAACAATTAACGCCAATAAGTTCAACAATCTACATGAAATTGACAAACTACTTGCAAGATACAAATTACCAAAACTGACTTAAATAACACAGAAAATCAGAATGGCTATCTAACCTATCAACAAAATTGATTTTGTAATGAAATACTTTATGCAAAGAAAATTGGAGACATGTATGAGTTTTACAAAATATAGTTAGAAAGAAATAATATAACTCCTACACAAACTCTTACATCAACACATAAATTAACCTAATATAGCCCAATCATGAAACTGCTCAGCAATAAAAAAATACCAAACTACTAATCATGCAAGAAGGTGGACTCATCTAAAAGCATTGTGTGAATGAAAGAAGCCAGATTCAAAGAGAATATATCACAAGATTTTATATATGAAACTCTAGAAATGAGATAGAAGAAGTAGAACTTGATAATTAGCAATTCAACTTAAATTGTAAAATTCTATGAATTGATGGTTTTGTTAATTTTTCATCTATTTACATTTTTATTTCTTTATATCTTTATTTCTCTATTCATTTACATTAAAATATCCCTAGTATTCTTGTAATGCTATTCCATTTCCTTTAAGCAATTGTCTTTTTTTCTCTCCTATATAAATCCCTAACTATAGCAATTGGCCTATTTTTAATAAATGAAATCATTGTTGCATACAGGGATAAATATACTGGTATTTTGGTATAATTATAATTATTTGATAATAATAAAAAATTTGGGTCAAAAAATAAATTGTTTATTTGGTCTAATTAAACATAAACTTAAATTTTAAATTCCATATCCTTATACTATGTACAGGGTGGACAAAAGTGAGTTTAAAGTTTTTAGTATGGAAAATAATATAATAATAAATAAATAATACAAGAATAAGTGGTATAAGAATAAGTTGTGTTTGCATACTCACAACTGTAAACCTACTTTTGCCTCACCTATATATATATATATTTGCATCTGTGAAAGAGACATAATCACTTTATTTTTAAAAAATTAGGCAAAGCTTTTCTCCTACAAATTATTATGTCCATTTGCATTTATTTTCCTATAACATGTTTGCTTATATGATACCCACATTTGAGAAAATTACACATAATTTCTATGCTATGATAAAATAACCCTTTTTTTTGGGGGGGGGGACATTTTTTTCCTAATAGCACCTAAGTAAGAATAGATAGGGATATTTAAATTTTATTTAAGTTTGTTTAATGAACACAAATTTAAAACCTTTCATCGTTTTTCACAACTCTTCAACAGGACTTGTAGTTGAAGGTAAATGTTGGCATTAAGTTTTGAGCCATTTAGGTCTCTTATTAAATACAGAAGAAATTACAAAAATCTTACTTATCTAGACATGAATTCAAATGCATTCATTCCTACATCTAGAGAGGCTGACATTGTCTTCCACAATAGGTTTTCTATTCATTTTTCACATCGATTGTTTCCAGACCCAGACAGAATTAAAAGTTATGGAGTTTCACCTGTATGTACACTTTTAAACAGTGTATCCAAGTTTTGCTGAGCTTTTGAAAGCATGTTGAAGGTTTATTCTGTGTTCAGGGCAAAGGTTGACTTCTTTCTTATTACAAACTATTTTTCTACCTCAATCCTTTCATGAAACAAGAGGCAGAAAAATCCCTTCAGAAAGTCGTAGCCTTGCAGGAATACAGAATAACAAATCAAACAGGTAGGCCTGAGGAAGAATAAAAGCTAATAGCAAGTGACCTTATTTGCATGCACACGCTATCAAACAATACTCTTCCAGGTGTGATGGCTTAGTGGGAACATGATTTTTCCTTTAAATCCTGAGAGCATATTCTTGCTGCTGTTATGGATGGGGAGAGAGAGCCCCAAGTTAGGAGGGCCCTCCCCCTCCTCGGTTCTTGTCTTGCCTGCAAGAGACAAGCGAGAGCCAAACATGTATCGTGGAAATGAAATAGCAAGTTTATTTATGAAACACATGCAAGCACAGAGCTGAAAGCAGGCACCCAGCCAGTCTAAACACCCCACGTGTAGAAGAAAGAAAGTTAGTAAGTTAATTAGTTTGTTCCATACACTTGAGTGGAGGCTACAAGTGGGCACTTAGCTAAGTACACCGACTATTGGGGTTCAGGGGTTGTATACCTTAGTCAGCTTTCAGGTTACCCCCTTCCTCCCCTTCTAAATCTTGGGCAACCAAGGCTTTCTTTCTCAGGTGTTAAAGGCTCTTTGTCTCAGTGAAATCGTTACAAGAGGTGCCCTTTCCCAGCGCAAGTCCCCTCTTCCTCCTGTGCAACTCCCCCTTGCGGTGTTCAGAGCACCTGGCCATCTTAGTAATATTGGAACAGAAGCCCGTTTTCTCAGCACGGTCTCAGGGACTCCCCTTCTCCGGCTATTTTGCTTGTAATGCCCAGGACACCTGGCAATCTTATCAACCTGAACTCAAGACCACTGAGTCAACTGGTGGGAAATGTTTCCTTTCGCTTCTAGCCTCCTGTATTAAGTTCTTTGTTAGACTGTAATGCCGAGGGCCCTGCCTTCATTTCCCTTCTGACCGCTCATTCCTAACTGCTACCTAACACTGCTATCCTTCTTAACCTCAGCTGTTACAAGGATGTGGAGTACCCTGGGGTGCAGAGGGTGGGTTCCTTGATAATAGGGAACACCCCCACAATCCTGCCTACAGGACTGGGGGACAGGGAAGAGCAAAAGGTAGAGCGCTTTAAGACATGTTGCATAACAAAAGCAAAGTAACGCCTGAAGGGAAGGGAGGCTGCAGCTCAGGGTGAATTGTGTACTGACTGTGAGAACGTGCAAGTGACTGGAGACATAGCCAGAGGGGCAGATGCCCTTCCCGATGCCTGTGGGTCACTGGGGACATTTGCCTTGACTAAGGATGGCAGTTAAAAGAGGGTCAAAGACGCTGAGGAGCTGACAGTAATGGCAGACACCGATGCACCACAGGAAACCGCCGGATATGAGGTCAGTAAGGGAGGCAGGCGGTCGGAGGAGGTCTGCGCAGAGGTCGGCCCGGAAAAGACGGCGGCAGAGCCGACGGACCTGCTGGGCCCTGCCGGGCCAAGCACGGACAGTGAGAGGTGTTTGGAGCTGAGCTGTGACCGGATCGCTGAGTTGCAGGCTTCTGCTTCTCTGAAGAATGTATGGAAAAGCCACTCTCTTGGTGTGGGGACTTTTGGTATGGGATTTTGGAGCTTGGTGAAAGCTCTTTCTCTCTGGGTTTTTGGCATTTGGACATTTCCGGGCTTCTGACCCTGCTCACCACATGGGTGGGAGCCCTGGTGGGACCAGGAGATGCAGGAGCCACGGGGGGCTTAGACCCCCTCCCCAGACAATGGGAGCCCACTCCTGGAGGCAGGGTCCCACCAGGGATCTGTGCCTCCTTGGGCTCCAGCCTCTGGGACAAAGTAGCATGGCACGTGGCTTCCTGAACTGCTACGTGGAAGCTGAGAGCAGCGCAGCCCAGGTCCTGAGGGAGAGAGCGGCTGCGAGAGGATGGCGACTCTGAAACCCACACGTGCACTTCCAGGGAGGATGGACACCTGTTTGTGTGACCGGCTGATGGACAGATAAGGACATGGGGGAACTTCTGGGCATGGTTTTGGCTTGTAGCCTTTTGGGAAGCAAGGGAAGTTCGGGGTCTAATGGGGAGCAGGGCTCTGATCAGAAGTGCTCTCAGTCCCCCCAGGGCTAGAAACCTGTTAATAAAAACCTGTTTTCTTCAACACTAATTGTTGAGTCATGTAGACCAAAGGCACCAAGAGGCCAAGCCCTGGTTTGCATAATTGCATGAGCAAACACAGTATTTATATTAAATGACAGAAGTACCTATGATTTACCTTACATATTCAAATGTGCTTAAAATCATAATAATGGGTGGCTTAAAATGTGGCAAACCCTCACCTCTACATTCGATAATAGAGAGACAACAGTCCAGGAAAACTATGACCATCACTCTTCAGAATTCCCAAGTAAGAAGGTATGTGATCAAGATTAACTGTGAATAATATAAGCCTTTCCAAAAATGGTAGGACAAATATGCATATGATTTATGCTTATTTCAGCATAGAAAATATTAGCTTAGCATATAATATTAAGCATACAAAAATAAATATAAGAACCCAATCAAAATTTTTGAGAATCTAGCTTATATTTAAGAATTTTTGCTTGTAATCATTGTTGATAAATTCATTGGTTCCTACCTTGAGTAACAGATCAATGCTAATAATTAAACACAGATAAACTTCAGACAATATACTTATTTTGCATGAATGATAGCTGATAAAATTCTTAATGCTTTTTATAGAAAGTTCAATTACCTTCTTCTGAACTTAAAAAAATTAGCAATGATGACTTTAATACATAAGAAAAATAACATATAAGATTTAAACCTGTACCCATCTGTAACACATACTTAAACGTGAATAAATGTATGTATTATGCACATGTCCGTTTGCAAGGAAAGAACTTTCCAAAAGTGAACATTGTACATACCTTGGGCATCTATTGTCTATTTGTTTTATCATTAATTTGGTAAACAGATTTTTATAAAGAATCCCAATGTGATTTCCATTAAGCATAGCTTCTCTATACATTATCAATATTTCAGTGCCTGCAGTATGGCAAGTACCAGCCTTGGAGGACCTGCTCTATAGAGAGCACTTACTAGAGGCTGGGGATACAAAAATAATTGGGGACTGTATCCACTTGCAAAATTTATAGTATAATGAGCCTTGCTAACTTTAAATACTAGAAAAATGGAATTAAGTAATTTCAGTCTCTAAAAGATAAAGATATCAAGACTTGTTATATCTCTTTCCAAATCTTGAGAAATGATCATATTTTAATTTATTTGCTAAATGCTGTTTTGCTTGTTTTATTATTCTTATTAAAGTAATGCACGTGCATAATTTAAAATCCTATGGGCTTGGAGGCCAAAGGCTTCCTGCTTCACTTCTCATCTGCTGCTGCTCTCCTTTAAGGAAGCTCTTCTCTTTACGTTTTCATTTTTATGGTGCTTACTTTCAAATTCCTAAGCATTATTCACCAGGGCAGTCTGTAATTAAAAGACCACCTATCTCAGAAAATTAGTGGTCTTTACTAATTATATATATAATGATTCTGTGAAATCATAGGAAATGAATGTCTATATGACAAACATCTTGTAATATAAAGTGGAAAATCTTTACAGCATATTTGATCAGTTGTTTAGAAATTCCTGTAAAAACGACTGCTGAAGGAATCGATCGACAGAAGTACTAAAAAGGAAAGACATCAGGAATGCAATTTATTCTTGTTGACATTTGTAAACCATATCTTACAAACATAAAATTTGGACCCTGCTAAACATCTGTTATGCAAATCTGTGCCTACAATAAGAAAAAAAACTGTATGAGTTAACTGAATTCCTCTGATTTTTATTGAAATATAAGGCAATCATAAGATTCCAAAAACACTGTAAAAATAGTTTAACAATAGAATACTGATTGTTGTTGGTGTTTTCAACTTTTAATATGCCTGTGACTACTAAAAATATCGTATATTCAGCTTTGAAATTTAATCCTGGACTACAAACCCAAAATTAGAACCTTTGGAATAAAGGTTAGCCCTTTATGCCCAGGAAGCAGAGTTACTTCTGGATCCCTCTCATTCGGCATGGTCTCCACACAGATTACGGTCTCCACACAGATTACGGCTTCCAGTTGAGGTCTTTCTTACCTCCTGTCTTCTGTAAGCCTTCCTCAGTTTACCCATATTGACGAAGATCTCACTCTTTTGAACTCTCATAAAACCTGTAACTTTTGCTGCAAGTTTTGCACTTGATTATAATGCTCTTGTGTTGTTTTATTATTTATTGGTCAATGTGCATTTTGTTATTCTCCTTATTTAAACTGTGATTTCTTAAAAGCAAACATCTTTGATCTTCTTCAAGTCCTACCTAATGATGGATCCATTATCATCATCCAAGGTTGTTGTTGATTGATTTGAGTGTCAAAATGGGAATTAAAATAGTTCTTATTAAGTTGAAATATTAATCAGATGAAATAAAACCTGAATTGTAATGATGGAACTTTAAAGACTATAGAAATCAGTCAATAATCTTGACCTTTTATAAAAATATACAGTAACTATGTGATGAAAGCTCATAATTTTCTTCCCAATATTCTACACAAGCACATTTACAACCTAATCGAGCATATACTTTGCCAGCTCTCACAGAGCCTTGAAATATAACCATGTAATGCCCACTTCATAGCCATGGCTATTCTAGTGAGTAAAAACAAATAAAAATAATTTATAATTTTTCATATAGCAAATAAAGCCATAATACCTAAAAAATCAAAATAGAGAGAAATGTAATATTGTCAAAAATAGAATATATTTCAATATTTTGAGAATTTGCCTTTGTTACTTAATTCTCAAACATCATATGAATACATATTGGTACTTTCAGCCCATATATTGTTGACATTATTCTATATAGTATCTTTTAGTGCAGTTATGTTTAGGCCGTACTTGCTTGTGTAACTGAAAATATCTCTCTAGGTTAATTGGGAAGACTAAAAAAGACAATTCAAATTCAATAGGAATGCTACAAAGTTTAACTTGATATGGATTAGACAATAAAGTAGATACTGTGTAGGATTAATAGGTAATAGCAATATCTTACACTTGTCCTCAAAGATAAATAGAAAAAATAAATAAAAAGCAGCATATTATATTTAACTTACAGGCAGCCTTTCACATAAAAATAATTGCAGACAGCCTAGGATAAAGCTCATGCTTTGTAAGAAAGTACCAATTAAACTGGATACTGGGCTTTGAAAAAGAATGAAGAACTTATAGAATATTCTTCAGAATTTTTTTCATTTATTCAATGTATATGTGATGCATGCCTACAATGAGCCAAGAGACATTTCTAATAGTAGCAAATCTTCAACTTTGTTTCAACTACAGTTTACATTCAACATTTATTATTCTGTATGGGTTTCAGGTGTACAGCGCAGTGTTAGACAATCATATCCTTTCCAGGTGGTCCCCCTGATATTTCAGGTACCCACCTGGCCCAGTACATAGTTATTACAATATTACTGACTATATTCCCTCTGCTGTACTTCACATCCGTTTCCATTTTGTTTGTTTGTTTTGTTCTTTAGATTCCACATATAAGTGAAATCATATGATATTTATCTTTCTCAGACTTATGCAAATCTTCAACATTTAGACCAAACCTTACAGAGCAATGAGTTTAGGTGTTACTATGTTTAATCTAAAAGCGTATAGGAATTTAAAGTAATAAAAATAGTTTTAATTATAGCCTATAAAATAACTCCAAACATAACCTTAAAATGTGTTACAATATTGTTTTGATTGATTACAAACATTTTTAGAAGATAAAGGACCATTTTAAAAGACTTAAATTGGAAAAATATATATTCTTAGGTGAATTACTTTTAATAAATTAGAGCCATGCTGAAGATCCACAGGCTGAAACAATACAATGAAAATGTCACAAATCATTTAGACATGCCTTGTTTCTTCTTTCTATTGATTAAGATAATTACCAATATTCTCTATCTCATTCATTTAATATGAGGTTTAAGTAGTCAGACCTATTAATAATTTCTGATTTGAATATAAGCTTGCTCAGCCCAATAAGTATGAAATTTTATATATATCCAGGAATTAATTAGCCTGATTACTATTTTCTAAAGTATTTTCATAGGAATCCTAGTCCAAAGAAATGTTCATACAGTCAAAATAAATTTCAAGCTGTAGGCTCAGATGTGCAAAGGCAGCAATTTTCTATACTTTAATAAGCATAATTCTAACTTGAGTCTTCATTCCAGCTGATTATTGAAATAGAATTTCGATCACCAAAGAACCCCGGGGTGCGGGAGAAATCATGTTTGGGCTGTCATTGTCTACCAACGGTGGCATCTTCTGAAGTGTCCTTTTTCTTTCTAACATTTGGTGATGAGGCCAGGCAGGCCACGCCCACTCCACCTCATCACCCCCTGGCCAGGGCTGCCGGCTCTCAGTGCTGGGTCCCTGCTGGTTTTAGTCATATGAAGAACCATCTTCTGCGACTTTCATGGGTTTTACTTCTCATTTCTCTCTGTTTCCCCTTTGCTCTATCCAGTTCTGAAAAACAAATGTTAGTGAGCTTCCAAAGAATATACATAATCATAGTGGTTGTCTTAAAGAGTCCAACCCCTTTTCAAGTTGGTGTTCTGCAAACTTACTACAAAACGTGTAAAAAGAAACAAGCCCCAGCCAAGTGGTTCAGCTGGTTGGAGCATCGCCTTGCGCACTGAAAGGTCACGAGCTGGACTCCCAGTCAGGGCGTCTGCCTAGGTTGCTGGTTCAATCCGCAGTCCAGGCAGATGCAGGAGGTAACCCATCAATGTTTTCCTTTCACATCAATATGTATGCCTCTCTCTCCCTGCCCCTCTCTCTTGAATGGGATTAAAGAAAATAAAAAATAAAAAAAGATACACCTATGAGCAATAATCAGAACCAATGTTCCCTGGAACACAGCTTGGGAAATAATTCAGCAGCACTGAAATAATTTGGTAGCAGTAGAAGCACTATTAAACTGTTTGCAACTGTTTAAAAATAAGGGAGAAAACTGTATTATGGTATAAACAAAATTACCAGATTATTCTGACGTACAATAATATCCATTTTAAAATTCTGTTCAATATTGTTTCATAGATGTTTTATTTTTGAAAGAAATATTTAAAATAGATACTCAATGAACAGAACAGGGCATTTTATCCTAAATCCAAATTATGTAATTTTGAAATAGTGTCCTTGTTTCAGGGAACTATCTACAGTCTTGGCCATAAATGTGACACCATTAATAGGTAATGAGTGTCCTTTGCAACAATCCCTAGAGAAAGATCAGTTTGCCTGCCATGTAATGTCATGCTTCAGAGGTTCGTTGGGCTTCTAGAAAGCCTTACTAGTTAGATCTCAAAAGCCTAAGACCTTTTCAAAATTTTACTTTTTTGGATCCAGTCCACAGTTATACAATCATCTTAATATCTACCTTTCAGTTATTAATGAAGCTTTCAAATTTTCAACAGGAAATTAAATAGTGGTTAAGTATAGATTTATTATCATTAAGAAGTATTAGTATACATTCTGGAATCAGGATCTTATTTAATTTTATGTCAAAATCAATATTCCTTGGGAAATGGTATATACATTTATGATTGATGATATCCAATTATCTTATGAATTTCACTCTGCATCTATAAGCAAAATAAGCTGTGTACATTAGAATTTCATTTCATCTATAAATTTGCATTTTTTCTGACTTTCTCAAGGCTTTTTTTTTACAAAAAATAAAAAGATTTCCATATTTGTAAGTGTGATAAGAGTAAATCATGATAATGAGGTAAAGATATCACTTGTGTTCAGGTAGTAAAAGATATTTGAATATGTTAATATTTGATTCTTCAGAATGGTGAATCTCTGCAACAACAAAACCTTAAGAATAGTGCAATCAATGAGAGAAATGTGCAAACACGGGGATTAGGCGGGTCAAGACACATTCCTAGGTGAGATGGCAAAATAAGTATTTTTCATGCCATTAAAATTGTATAAACTTTTAAAATGTCACTTTTACAGAGTTGATGGATACTGAAATCTTTGGATTGTTACTATTGAACTATATGTTTTTAAAGATAGGATTTCAGCATACAAATATTACTGCAGAATAGTAAATGAATTGATTTAAAATACAGGAGAAACAGACTGGTAGGCACAGGGAACAAACTCAGGGATGCTGGGTAGGAGAGAAGTTGGGGGACAGGGTGGACAGCATGAAGGGGCTAAGTACCAAGTGGCAGTTACAGAAGAGTCACCAGGAGGCGAAGCGCAGCACGGGGCATCCAGTCTGCAATGCTGCGATGACTGTACCTGGTGCCAGGTGAGGACTAGATTTATCAGAAGGGGTCACTGCATAAATTTTATAAAAGTCTAGCCTCTCTGCTGTACACCTCAAACTAATATAAAACAATATTGAATGTCAACTGTAATTTAAAAGTAAAAATAATTTAAAAGTAAAAAATACAGAAAAATGAGACTCTCTGTGATTTTGTTTTTCTCAGATATAATGCTACTAAAATGTGAAATTGTAAGACTCACAGTTTTAAAGTCACTCTCACTAGTGGTGAGTAAGGAGAGCAGGTTAGAAATCAAGCTCTACCTCTGATTGGCTATTTGCTATTTGGCAAGGAACTTAACTATGTGTCTCAAATTAATCCATTTATAATAAATGTCTGTTTTCTAAAGCAATTTCATTACTCTATCAATATAAAACTCTTGTAACATGTTTCATTCAAGGTCCTCCTAAAGTGTCAATTGATATATATTCATCTGAAGTTTTGTTCTATTTTTAAACTATTAGCCTACTATGTGCTAGTCTGTTGGGGGTGCTAAAAACTGAGGTTTATTTGTGTTTGGCCAAATTCTGTCTTATAATAACAGCATGTTTTTAGATAATGGTCTTGGGTAGTATTTGGTTTGCCATTAGTAAGAACCATTGGATGCTTTTAGAAATAACATAAAAAAGCAGAAATAAACATAAATGCTATTTATTCTAAAATGACAAGATCAATATCAATTTGAAAATGATGCTGAAATCGTCTTTGGGTACCCGTCCATCTCTGCATTCATGATCAAACAGCAGCTCAGAAGTAGTACAGCATGTAATTCTTACAGCCCAAGAGCTCTCAGAATGCCGAGGGAGCGCCTCACGCTCCGTCCGTGCTGGTAATAAAACTGGATGTGCAGGTGCAAAGACAGAGTCCCAATAAGCCAGTGAACGTCAAGTCTCCAATGTCTCCCAGTCAGTTTCACAAAAACCTTGTTGGTGCAGCGTGGATTTCTCTCCACCAAATTTTATTTTGGTGGTACAGCTCTATCAGCATGGTGACAAGCTCTAATGGTGCAAAAGGCAAAAGCAAAGTCAAGGATGGTCTTTATCACTAAGAAAAAACTCAAGGGCTTAAAAATGGGAAACTTGTTATATACAAGATTTACCACTTATTCACTGCACTTGTAACTGTAGTTACTATTACAAAATAAAAATTATTAAGTATGACACCATTATTTTTAGTTCTTTAGTGTCTCATTTTTTGAGGTAGAGCCTGATCATTATTTATATAAAAATGTGGACACTTAATTAGATTCACATCAAATAAGCTTTTTCATGGATCAGTTTGCTTTGCACAAAGAATATCTTTTGCATAAGAAGGGGAGAACACAAAATCACTGCACTTTTAATACCTAACCCAATGATCACATAGCACCAGAGAACATTTAAATGGCCTTGAACGCATATCACAGATTTAAGTAATTACAAAGATCCTAATCTCTACAATCTGCCTTGAACAAATGACAGCCAAGGTATAATAAGAGAACACTGAGAGGGCAACATATTGTGTACAAATTATTTTGATGCAAACATATGCCCATAAAATTAGAAAACGGAAACAATAATTGCATATATGTGCAAATAAAATCTCTCCCTTTGCCTGGCCGTGATGTGTGACGTTTTTCCCCAACAACATGTATTGTGTAGTTTTAATATAATTATAAAGTAATCCATGTTCAAACATGGTACAGTTAGAAAACACAATTTTAATACCATACAGAAACCACTCATACTCCTGCCACCGGAGATGGCTACCCTGCCCTGGTGAGGTGGCAAGTCACCAGACTCCTCAGAGCTCTGATAATGACCAGGTAAGTGGTAACGAACAACCTGAGTAGCCGCAGAGAAATGGGCCTGCTGGATGCATGGATCAGCCTTTTCCCTTCTGGGAAAGGTGAGAGCTGGGTGTGTTCAACCACACACTCTGCTGTGCAAGGGGAAATTTCTGTGGCATCTACCAGCCCAAGCTGCCATCTCCTTCCTCCCGTGAGTGGCTAGACTGCACTTCTCTCATCAGCATTCCAAGGCTTGGCATGACAGACACCTATCCTCTGCAGAGCCCTCTCAGAAAAGCTGGGGTGCTGGATACGCAAGTCAACGCTTTCTATTTTATGAATAGACCGATACACCATAAAGGGACAAATTGCTCATGTCTTTATTATTTTTGTCTGCTCTTTAGAGAGATTTCTTCCCTTCAGAAAGGGCATGTGATCCACCTCCATTCGAAGGACGATAAAGGCTGTCCCTGACCAGCCTCCTCCATTCCTTCAGAGACAGATGTAATTAAGCCTATTGATCAGCTGATGATTTTCACTGCCCCTAGTACCCTTAAATCTTATCTCACCAACTCCTGTGCCTTTCTAGTAACTGGGAAACCTTAACTCTGACCAAGATATCTCATGCCAAGTAAACTTCTAACCTCGTCATGGCACTGTTTGACTAGGTTATGAGTTTAGCAAATTCTTTAAGTTTGCGGGGATTGCTTCATAGAAAACACAGATACTAGCAATTCTACACAGAGATTCTAACTGAGAAGATCTAAATATGGGTGAGGAATCAGGATTTTGCCAAATCACCCAAAAATGTTGTGATGGAGTTTTTCCGTAGACCATGCTGAGATGGGCTATACCAAGGAAAACAAATAACTGCAGACATCTGGATGTTTCAGTTGGAATATGGCACCCTCTTATTAAACGCCAGTATAAAAGTTTCGCTGGGCTATTTTTTCTTCTAAAAAGACATTAGCCTACAAAATTTGTAATTACCACGTTTTCTAAAAAACTTCTTGGTGATTCTTTTTTAAAGACCAGAACCTTACTTTGCCTATGTCCTTTTGACATAGGAACTCAAAACATGTATTCTAGAGCAGGCCAAGCATGGTGATAGGTGATAGAAAGATAGATAGATAGAGACCTGTATAATATTGTATCTATATATACTATATATAGATAAATGTATACAATATTTACTTATCTGCTGAAAGTGAAATTCAGGTGGGGTCAATTCACATATAGCTAATATAAAAGACAGTGAAAAATGCGAGTCTATGTATGTTCATTTTTATTTCTTTAAATAAAAAAGCAGTGCCCTGTATGTCCCACTCAAAAGTTTTTATGGTGTCTATACCCAATAAGATTTTGCTGGATCTCATTGTTCAAGCTTACTAATCATTAGTGTTCTTTATTTCTAAACCTACAGTAAATCAGTCTGAATGATGTGACACTCCGTGACAAAGGAAATCAAAATTTACATCTTCTAGTGTTTGTCTTTTTCCTCAGTAATCACTTACTGATTAGAGATTACTGTAGGCATAATTTCATGGTCATCATTTATAGTATAAATAAGCTTACACAACAAGATGTAACAATAGTATATGAGAGAAGATTACAGACTGACTTGGCCAAGAGCTCAAGTTTTCCACTGCCCAGGGAAAAGGCAGTGATTCCTCAAGTCATAGGAACAAGGAGAAAGTAAATATTTTTAAGTGTCAGCTTAGGGCTAAACTCTCATTCCCAGGCCACATGTTTAGAGAAAGTTTCCTCCTGCAGATTTTGGGGCATCAGAAAGCAATGATAGCTTGAGAACCCAATCTTTGGCAAGATATTACCCATGGGATCACTTTTAAGATTGATGGAAATGACATACTGGATTGAAAAAGGTTATTTTCTACATATAGATTTACATTTGTCTTTGCTTTTTAAGTATTGTGTGCTCTTCGGAAATGTGTACATATATTCCTATTAAAGTAGTTAACACTAAGGAAATAAGGAGTTGAGCTCACGAAGGCTACTAAAATCATGGGCAAAGAGTGGCTTTTCTCTCACCTTGCAGTCCGTAGAAAAGAAACTGTCTTGGCCTGGCATGGTGCAACCCGGTCTGGACCACTGATGTCATCATGTGTGACAAATCAAGGCTGAATAACCCAGATTTCAATAAATGTTAATCAATGAAGGAGATGCTATTTTATTACACAATTTACAGAGATTGTATATAAGAAAACAACCCTCTTCTAACCACCTGTGTCTCCTGTAAAGAAGTTGAACTATTTTAGTCTGAACCATTGTAATCTTGTTGGAGACAACAGGCAGAGTACATCCACGTGCACTGAATGAGGGAAGCCTTTGGAAGCAATACACATTCTCAGTGTCAATTATCTCGAGATGTGTGAGATGTAGGAAAAAGCAATCAAGAAATTTGAGTCATTGGAAAGGGGACCAAGACTGGAGACAGAGAGAACCTCCTTACCCTCCCTGGGTCTTATTATCTTTGACTTGTACTCTGATGATTCTAATTATTTTTAAATAGTGCTGCCAGCCAGGGGAGAGAAGGCTGTCTCTGGCATTGGAAGGTAGGCTGGCACCTAGCTGGGGAGAAACTCTCCAGTCTGGTGCATGGTCAACAAGTTGATGGAATGGTGGGCATCATATAGAAGGCACCTTAAGGATGGGCTTTGTCAGTGGTATCTCTACTTTCAAACAAGCCAACACTCAATGTTATTTCACACTACTAGTAAATCTGCTTATATAAGATTTTATACTCTTATTATTAATTTAAAATGAGTTAACTTGGTCTCTACTGTGAGACATAAATTGTCCTCTAGATATAAGTCTTTCACTTAATCCCTCAGGTGTTTACTAAAAGGGGGATTAATAATTCAAAATTTTTGAAAAAATGTTAATCATGAATTCTTTGCTGTACAACAGATTAAACATGTGCCCTTATCCCCCTAGGGAAAAATTAACATTGACCTTTACCTCACAGCATATGCAAAATTAACTTGAAAGGGACCATAGACTTGAATTTAAAAACTAAATCTATAAAAATTTAGAAAACAAATGTATTGAATAAAATCTTTCGAATTTGAAACAGTCAAAACTTCTTAGGTTGCACGCAAACAGCAGAAACCATACAGGAAAAAAATCATAAATTTGACTTCATCAGAGGCAAAGTCTGCTGGTCTGCAGGAGACACCTTGAGGAAATAAAAATAAGCCACATACTGAGAGAAAGCATTCAACAAGAAATGTTAACCAAGATAAAGAGCTCCTACAAATCCATGATAAAGACAAGCAACCAACTGCTTAATAGGAAAACATTTGAACCGACAATTTATAAAAAGTGATGTACAAATGTGCAAAAATCACATGAAAATGTCAACATGACTAAAACTAAAAAGACATAACATCAAATGATGAATGCAGGCAAGGATGTGGAACAACTGGAGCTCGCATGTGTTGTTGGTGGAAGTGCAACCCTACTGGAAAAACGTATGACAATTTCTCGCAAAACTAAATGTAAACTTACCTATAAACTGGCAATGCCACTTCTAGGACTTTGCTCAAGAGAAATGATAATGTGCTTATAAAAAGCATTGAACAAGATTATTTACTGCGGCTTTATTCTTAATAGATATCTAAACAAACAAAAAAACCTATCAGCAGGAGACTGGATAAATACTCAGTGGGGTATTACTCAGTAATAAAAAGGAATCGATATAACAACATAGCCATGAATTAAATACAAAATTGAGGATAGTCTATAATTGAAAAACAATATTCTGGAACACAAAAAATATCCTGTGTGCAAAGAATCACAAAGATGGCTGCCTGGGGACAGGTTGGAGTCAGCGTTGACCGGGAAAAGGCATGAGGTGATGCTCTGGTCTGCAGGCAACTTTACATCTATGAACACGAGTGTGTTGCACAAGTATATGTATTTTTCTTACAAAAATCATATAGAAACTGTCAGCACATTAAAACCCAGTTATTTAATATCATATTAACTTCCTGGGGGGAAAACAAGCTGCTATATGCAATTTACTCTGAAACAAAGGACAGCACTGATGGAAAGGTAGGATAAATAAGTGAATATGATTTTAAAAATTTGTAGTGAAATACAGTATAGGTTGTTGGTAGTACATAAATATGTATTACCTAGAAAATTCTTTAAAATGTTTTCAGTAATGTTTTTTTAAATAATTAAACTTTGCAAAAGAAGAGAAAATAAGCATGTTGAGATGTTTACCATCATTAGCCTTCAGAAAAGTGTTAATTGAAATACAATGAGGTATCACTACACAACTACAAGAATGGTTAAAAATAAAAAGACTGATGCCAGAAAGTGTTGGTGACATTGTAGAGTGACAAGAATCTTTACACTTTCTTGGTAAAAATGTACAATTATACAACTACTTTGGATAACAACTTGGCAGTTTCTTACACTATAAAAATTCCAAATTCTGTTTCAAACTGTTTAATCAAGAGAAGCTACACCATATATCTACATAAAGACCTGCATGTGAATCTTAATAGAACTTTATTTATAATAGATCCAAACTAGAAGTAAGCCAAGTGTCTAACAACCAGTAAATGGATAAATATATTATAATATAGCCATACAGCTGAATATGTCTAAATAATAATATTGATTGAATTACTGATACATGCAACATTGTTAATGAATCCAAAATCATTATTGCTGGAAAAAAGAAGCCAAATCAAAAGAATACCTTTATACAAACGCCTAGAATAGAAAATGAATGTGCGGTTTTAGAAAGTAAGACCGGAGTTATAAAGAAGATGACTACAGTTTCCGAGGTGCCTTCTTTGTACAGGTGAGTACGTACATAGACAGATAGTGTATTTGTCAAAATTCACAGGCCTGTGAAGTTAGAATGAGAGTATTTACCTGTAAGTAAATTATACTTCAATGCAGTTGATTAAATATAAAAAACCTGAATTGCTGTTATTACCTCTGCTGTGAAAAATGTAGAGGACTCCATGCCTGAGGACAGAGTGGTAAAGCAGAGGGCAGTGCGTCCTACAGTGTGAGGGGGGCCGCCAGCTGCTGCGCTCCTGGCTCACTCTTCCCTACCTCTCCCACTGGAGGTGTGCTCGACATGGAATGGCCTCTGTCTTCCTTGAGAGAAGGCAGAAAGGAGAATAAAAAAAGGAGGTAGAGAAGCCAGTTATTCTGAGTGGCCGTGTGCCGTATGTCCCAGCTTGCCCAGGTTCATTTCCTGTTCATTACTGATGTCCTGGTGTAATTCTCAATACTGCCCCCTTTTACTCTAGAAGAGGATCTCAGTTTAGTTTCCAAATATTAGAGTCACCCGCACTTTGCCACAGATTCAAAACTGATGGCTAGAATCATAATTAATACGGGAAATCAGCTACCTATCCCTTCCCAAGGTAGACTATTTCTTAAACTTTTTTAACTTCTGTGCTCCACCTTCTTCTCCAAAATTGGAAACACCTTTTTTAGAGCATTTCTACAATTTTCTAGCCTGTCTGTACAATTTTTCAAACCTATGTGTCAGGTATAAACCTCAGAACCATACATCGAAAGCAGGTTGAAACTGTGTCCTTGGTTCTGACCCCTCACCTGGTACTTGCGACTTACACTTCATATCACACCTTCTTCCTTCGATGTATTCTGACTGACAACACATTTCACAGCAGAGAATGCCATCTAAAATGTATTAGTCATATCTAAAATTTGTATCATTTTTTAGCAAGGATCTTGATTATAATGCTAGAGTTTAATTTGAAAACAGTCCTTAAGAGACTGACATGAATTCATTCCAAAAATGGGTTCATTCTGTCCTTTCTGGACCTCAATAGAGCTGTGCATTCCCCAAATATCAGGGCATCTCCTCTTCCTATTGTCCTGTGGCTGTTCACATATTTTCCTCACAGTTGTTACCAATTATCCTCAATATCCTCTCCATGCCTGACAGCAGCACAGGTGTGCAAAAATGTTTGTATGCTGGAATAAATTTTATGTACATCTGACTGCATAAAAAAAGAAGAGAGAGACAGAGACAAAAAGACAGATTGCAAGAAGTTCTAGTGACTGAGGAAGAAGCACACAAAAGTAGGTCTCTCATATGGCGTACTGAGCACATTGAAGACAAACTTCATCTAATAACAATACTGACTCAGAACAGCCCTGCCACTTGCTTTATGAGTCTCATAGGAGGAATCACTGTTTTGAAGTCCAGTGCAGTTCCATAGCATAAAGGAAATCAAATTTATTAAGAGGAACACTTTACCTTAAAAAGCCGTGAAAATGAAGTGGCAACGCACTCAGAGGTAAGTGAACACACAGGTATGGATGGGTGTGCCTTGTGACCCGTTTTCATCAAGTTGCACAATGCATTAACCTCATTTCACACTTCTGCTCCAGGTACCACTTTTCTTATATTATCAAGCATACCTGCATGCTTAATTGTCTTTTAAATGAAAAGAGAAACAATCACCGAAACAAGCATACTATTTTGACATTGTATTATTATTGCACCTAGTCACCAGCACTGGTTGCTAAGGGGTGTAGCGCAGGTGATTTGTTTTCCATGCTCTTTCATAAGTCACTTTTTAATTACAATAGTAAGTCCAACCTTAATATTAAATTGCTGGAGGAAAAGGGAACGTAGGAAGAAGCCTTACCTAATCTGCAAAACGCAATGATTAAGTGTACTGTCTTTGGTAGGATGCCATAGAAAGTCAAACAGTGAAAGTTCCTGTCATGATTCTGCCTTTCACAGGGGAGAAACATTCAGTGGCAACATTAACAGCAACACAGGTGTCAGCAGGAACCCACAGGAAATCCTAAAACGCTAGCTGCGCTTTATAGGGGCTTCTTTCTTTCCCTTACTGACATGAGAAAGACACTGATTGGAATTATTTTTCTTATAAGATTTGATATAATTCACACATGGTTTAGAAGAAAAATCACCCTGAATTATAATCTTTATTTATAACTTTAGGTAATGTGTCAGGGTTAGTCTTATTGTTTGAGTGGCTGATTAAAAAATAATCAAAACAATAACACACAAACCCTTAAATTAAAACTCTATTGAGAATGAAAAATGATCCCATAACCCCAAAGTTTTTTTTTTCCTATAATGTGTTATTGCTTTAATAAAAATCTGTATCCTCCAACTGACCTGTTTTTCCTTTGGTAGAGATTGTAGCTACTACTTAAGTAAAATAAAAATAGAAAAGAACTTTCTCATAGTTGGTCCTGTTTTTCAAATATCCATTCTAAGACCATGATTTAACCCTATAAATAATGACCAAAAAAAAGGTAAAAAGAAACTGGTAAGCAGAAACAGCAACAAAAGCTGATTTTTTTAAATGACGAACAGACCTGTGTTACTATACAACTGCATTTCAATATAGGCAATATCGTTGCCATTTTACAGATGGAGCAACTGAGCAATGGGGAATTTCAGGCACTAGCTAGTAAAAGGCAAAGCAGAGTCAGCCCAGTTTTTCCCTCTCTAAGACTGAATGCTTGCTGCCATTGTTATCACCCGTCTCTTGGTTGGATCCAAATTCTCCATCGTCATTTTGGAGGATGAGGCAAGAGTACAACTGATTCACAAAACAGCCAGAATGCCAGCACAGGCCAAGCTTCTGATGAATATTTTCAATGTCACTAAAACTTATAGACATCTCATAGCTTTAAAATTTTGTTTGTTTCTGTCCTCCTGTTCTTACCGGATAGCTAGCCATACCTGGAAAAATTATTTAGAATCTTAGGTTTCTTGTTCAAAAAAAAAAAAAAAAAAAAAAACAACATACTCAAGTTAAAAAGTGTTTGTTGTGTTTCTGCTTTTATTTTTTAAATGCTTTTTTATTGTTGTTCAAGTACATTTGTCTCTATTTTCCCCCTACCCCTACCCTCACCCCAGCCATCCCCACTTCCCACCCTTGACCCTACCCCCTTTGGTCACCACAGTGAAGAGTTCAACATCATATCATCCATACTTTGTTGCAGCGCATCTTCTTCTGTTTTATTTTTCTATTAGCAAAGATTAAAACTGCCATCTGTGTTACTAAGAACCTTCTTTGAAAGGGATAGTACCACAGCAAGTTTCCAACTGCCCAATGAAACACAGAAGCTATTTGGGAATAACTGCTTTATGGTAATCATGTTAACATATATTGAAATGTGTCCCCCTTTCCCCCCAAACCCCTCACTTCATCTCATCTATAGACATTTATCTGACTGTTCTGTGTCTCTTGACTTCTATGATTCTTCACTTTACTCCACTGAGGTAGCTTCTTGCCCACCGTAAAATAAAGGACAAACCATGTGATTGTTTGCTCATTTCTCTGACCAGTCTCTACCTCTTGTGGCTTTCTCTCTGTCTCATCTAAATCCCTGTATCCCACCTACATATGAAGGGTCCCCATTGGTTCTCATACTCTTAACTTATGAAGTTATTTGTCTCTAGAGAGAAGCACACAGCAGAGGAAAAAATAATTCAAGTCTTGGGCTGAACATGTATTTGTCTCCAGTTTGCCATGTACTAAAGGTGTCAAATTTAACAAGTCCTTCATGTTTTCTGAGCACCACTTCCACCTCTATAAATGGTGTAAGTATATACATGATAAGACCTCCTCCGAAGAGTTGTGAGAATTAATAAGTAACACATAAAGCACTAAGCAAAGTGGAACATAGAGGTTTAATAAATGACAGTTAATTTTTACCATAAATGATGACCTAATTAACTCCCATTTCTTCTGTTATTACTACTGTGGGAATGACCTCATGTCCATATCTTCAGTAATTTCCAACTTTATCTTAAAGGTCTTTCTCTTTTTTCAACGAATCTGGTCAAAAGTATAGGGACACTATTTCACTTTCCCCTCCCCTACTGGATTGATTTTAGGTGGTTAATATATTTATGTTTCTGAACATTTCTCAATATGCCATTGCCTCCAGCACCCCACACCTAGTCTTACTTTCTCCTTAATTAAATATTTGCAATCTGTCAAATAAAGTTAAAATTCCCCATCAATCCATCCATCCATCCATCCATCCTTCTACTTATTTGCCACTGTGACTTTGCCTATTCTATTCCTTTGTCTAGAGTTCTTTAGTATTTGTATTTGACTAAATGCTCTTCACTGATAAGTTTGGATTCAAAACCTTGCTAACCCTATACTTCCTTAAGTTAATTATGAAACTTCTTAGAATCCACATTTTTACATTGTAACCTAGATATTTGCCTTTGTGTCAAATCTCCTCTTTTAGGTATTAAATCTCATTAAACTTATATTTATATTTTATTATTTTTCTCTAGAATATAATGGTTTCACCTAAAGAGCTTTAATATATGTGAAATGATTGAATTTGCACATATTTAAATGTAGACTATATTCATACTAAAATAAATATATGTGTTCAATCTCTTCCTGCTTTATACTTACAAAGGAAATGGTTATTTGTTAAGTTTCTTAGATGATTAATGATGGGGTATTAGACCCTTGTCTTCAGTAATTCTAAAAAAATATATTTTGCAGCTGGTTTACATTGGAAGTTTTTTGTCTGTTTGCCCAGACTGTACATGTTTTACTAGTTGCCAATTATTAGGATAGCAAATATTAGGACTTGGATGGGGGGGAAAGTATTAAAATAGCACGGAAAAACTGTTCGTTTGTTTTTTTTTAATTTATCTTCATGCAGTCTATTCTTATTTTCCATTTTATTCCATTGTTATCATTAATGCATGTTTCCTTACTGGCTGGAGCACAATTACAAAATCAGGCAATTTTGTAAATATATGTATTTACCTACGTTGTGCAGGCCATGTCTGAGAATTTAGTCAGGGTCTTGGGTTGCTTTCACCAGAACAAAATAACCTATTCACATTAAAAAATGTTCAGTGGTAATACAAACATATCTAAGTTTCTACTTTGATAGGTAATTACATGCTTAGATGTGATTATATATATTTGGAGATATGCCTGACTACTGCTGAGTTTGGTGCGTGCCCAAAATTCAGGCACAGGTCTTTTTAAGGCACACTGGGTCCCATTAGCTACTACGTTTGGGACTTCAGAAAGGTTGGCAGAGAAAGCGGGGCCTTTAGGCCTATTTTCATCTTCTAGCATTATGTCTAATGGTTGATTCTGTCTCTTCAAACTGTTTAGTTATTAAAGAAAAATTAAGGAACAGCACATGTATGTCTGTAGAGACTCTGGGTCAGTTAGAAACTATGTGTCATCTCCCCCTCCAAAGTAGGCTTCATATGCTCTCCTGCTTAGCTATAGTTTGCTTAACAACACGAACCTTCTAAAATATCTTTGAGCTTTTCTTTGTAGTTTCACGATGTTTTCCCTCACTGCCTTCTGTCCTTAACATTTTTCTTTTACTTTCTAAGAAAATTCTCATTGTCTCTCTTACCTCAAATATTTCTAGTCATTAATGCAGATTAGGTAGCCCTTGAAATTTAATACACTAACACTTCTAATCACAGACTGGAGTTGTTAGAATAAATTGACTGAATTGGAGAACTCATCAACATTCATAACCAACTTTTTAAAAACTTATTTTTAAAAATAATAAGAGGTTGTGGAGAAGGGAATCCTAGTGCACTGTTGGTTGGAATGCAGGCTGGTGCAGCCACAGTGGAAAACAATATGGAATTTCCTCAGAAAACTAAAAATGGAACTGCCTTTTGACCCAGTAATTCCACTGCTGGGGTTACACCCTAAGAATCTTGAATCACCAATTAAAAAGAACCTATACACCTCAATGTTCATAGCAGCACAATTTACAATAGCCAAATGCTGGAAGCAACCTCGGTGCCCATCAGTAAATGAGTTGATCGAAAAACTGTGTCACATTTACACAATGGAATACCGCACAGCAGAAAGAAAGAAGGAATTCCTGTCCTTTACAACAGCATGGATTGAACTGGAGAGTATTATGCTAAGTGAAATAAACCACATGTTGAAAGACAATTACCACATGATCTCATTTGTAGGTGGAACTTAATCAACAAAACAAACAAGCAAGCAAAATGCCACTAGAGACATTGAAATAAAGAACAAACTGACAGTAACCATAGAGGAGGTGGAAGAGGAATAATGGGGGAAAGTAGGGGAAGGGCCATCAAGGAACATGTATAAAAGACACGTGGACAAAACCAAAGGGGGAGGTTAGAGGGTGGGAGGCAGGGATGGGGAGGGGCATGAAAATGCAGACAACTGTACTTCAATGACAATAAAAATAAATAAATTAAAAAATAGTAACAGGAAAAATATATCCAAGATTTTCTATAATTAGGCTCAACTCAATTTCCTGATACTACTTCCAGGATCCGGATTTTACTCCAATATTTGGGTCTCTATTGATCTGGATTTTGACACTCAACTTTCTGTTTGTCAGAGTCATTTTGATACATTTCATTTTTTTAAAATGCTTTTCAGAAAGCACTCTCTATTTATTAATGTAATGAGAGGGAGAGCGTTGTTGGATGAGGTAACATGCAGGAAGTGTATTTTAAGAGATGAGGAGAGGACTGGCCACATAAAATGTAGCGTCAATATTAAGAGTGAAACAGAGGAACAGAAACCAAAGGATAAAAGTAAAATGTAAGCAGCAATGTAGACTGGTAAGGAGAACAAGGGATGTCATCTTAGGAAGAGAGAATATTTTACTAAGTCATATGCCTCCTTTTTCAAAATAACTCTCTTCAAATATATTTAAGTGTCATATGAACTTGACTATATTTCCTGCCAAAGTGGAAAATTGGCTCTAAAAGAAATAATAAGGTGACTCATTCTGGGTGCTGTGTGCTTTTTAGATGGGAACTGGCAACACCCTGGCAAAAAAGACCAACGTAGTTAGTGGTCTTGCTTCTTAAAATGTGTGTTATAAATAGAAAATAAAACTCTCATGAAGGCCTGTGTCTCATTAACCAATTCACATTAAAGATAGTGTGACATTAGCTTTTGAATCATGGTGCAATCAAAATAGCTATAAAAGTTTAGAAAAAATACTTTTTAAAGATATTAGGTGGGTTTCTACAGCTTTCTTTTTATTTTTAGGTGTTCGGTTTCTAAAATAAACGTTCTCATCCTATGTGCAATTTAATTCTTATTTTAATGGATCTGCTCCCTTACACAGACTCTTGAACAATGTGCGCTTCACCTGCATTCCACTCCCTTGTCCCTAGAAAGTCCCAGGACTGAGATGTTTCATGTGAACCTTCTGTCTGATCCCTTTTCTGAAGGCTTTTTAAGTAGAGCATATGGCTGCTTTTTATCCTGTGCCTAATTGCTAGAAGAGCTAAGGCTAAAAATATGTGGTGAAAGGAGCTATAATTGGCCAATCCACAAGTGAGAATATTTTCATTACAACGAAAACTGAAGAATGAAGCTGGAACAGAGAGATTATGAGCTTGAACACAGAGAAAATAGGCTCTAGACTCCATCACCAAGACAATAGTAACTCCCGCGTCTCTGGGGCTTGTTATGTGCCAGGCACTTATGTAAACTATGTATGTATTTATTTAAACAATCCTTCCCAAAACCCTATGAAGTAGGAATAGAATATTTCCCATTTTCCAGGTAAGTAAACTGAGGTGCAGGCTACTTAAGTAGCTTGACAAGGTCACACAGATTATCAGGTTCAAAGTCAGGCAGTCGTTTCAGAGGCCAAGACAGCGCCCTGCTCCCCAGGAGAGGGGAATGCTCTGACCTCAGCAGGACCATCTCAGGTCTGGCTTTTACCAAGGAAGTTGCTAGTTCCTCCTCCTACTAAGGTATTCTGCCCTCTGAGATTCCTGAGAATGGCCTCTAGATGGACTGGACCTAGTTCATGTGTAATCACACCGACATGTAAATGAATGACTTTACTCTACTTTGTACCAGTTATTATTTTAATGCAACAAGTATAAAGAAGGCTGATGAGAAGGTTCACAAAGATATTTTTATCCTGGAATTATAGGAAGAAAAATTAAAGCAGATTACATGAGACTATTGAGGCCACATTAATGATTCTCCTTCACTTTCTCAGAAAGCCAGGTTCCCAGTCAGTCAAATTACTGACAAGTTCAGAGCTGATTTACTACCAACAAGACTGACATGGATCTTCCAGTTAATTTGGACACCATCCATTTTTCCTGGTCAGCGCCTATTCCAGGCCAGTTAAAACTACTGTCGTTTTTCAATGTACTCCTTACTTCTCACTTTCCACACCCCACACTTGTAGATGGGGCAGCAGATTGCAGTCAGAAGCACAGGTGAAAGAATCGCAATATGCTTTGATTCCTTCACATTGTCAGGACTTAATTGCCTTCACTTTCTAGGCAGTAAAACCTAAAACTGGAAGATGAAGGCACAATAGGACTGTGCTCCATGGAGCTCCTTCAGGACTGCCTCCTCGGATGCCACCTTTCCAAGGTGCGGAATGACTGGAGTTCCTCTCCAGGACCCACTTTGAATTCCATAACATAGGAGAGCAAAACTTGAACATTTGGTTACAGTAATTATTTAAGGATTTCACATCACCTTCATACCCTTCCAACTATCCTGCCTTGAAAGAGTAGGCCTAAATGGGGGAGAGGGAGGTGTGATCTTTTGGTTTCCTTTCATTTTCTCAATTGATTTCATATTCACACAGATTATTTCTTTTCCTTATGTTCTCAGAAATTATGCACCTTTTTAACACATGGCCATTATTTTTAAATTTTATCACTAGAAAACTCTAAACTTCTGACATTTATGGCTGAAATAACCTGCTTATCTTTTTTGCCTTTTCTTCTCATTTTTTCTAGTTTTCTTTGATTTTTATATTTTCTTTTAATTCTCATTTCTTATTCTGTATAATATAAATGATTCCAATTCTTTCTTAAGGAAGATTTTATTTTTATTTCACTTTGGAGAAACATAATTTAAATGCTATGAACATGCCTTTACTTTAATATACCATATCCTCTTTCAGACCTAAGCCCTTAACCAAATTCATAAAATAAATGTAGATATATTATTGTCAATAATTAAAAGTACAAAGCAGTCAGTTAGAAGACATGGGAGCAACTCTGTCCTTCAATGTATAAAATGCTTGCTCTATACCCTAATGTCACCGTCCCTGGCCATATGTTCAGTACCTGCCTTAGGCAGTGTTATGCTCTTTGGCTCTCAGTGTATAGCTCTTTGGCTAATGGACAGTAATAAACTAGCTTGAGAGATTAGTGTGAGCCATGCAGTGACTGCATCCAAAGTAAAAGAGATGGGGAACATTGTTATTTAGGAGGTAAAATTTAGGTTTTGCTCCCACTAAGTGTATGGTTGCAATGACATCAACATCTATAAGAACAACAACCCAAGGCATACACACAACCCGCAAATTGCCGATGGTTTCCAAACTTCCAAAGGTCTCTCACGTAAGTAAATAACGATTGCTATCTTTCACACTGTAGGTCAAGTAGAGATCTACTCCAGACCCAGCACGAAGCATGCAGGCCAGGACATTGCCATTTCCATGACAGAGGGAAAGAGAGATGGCACAACCCTTGGTGGCCCTAAAACTCTTTTCTTGCAAAGAGAAAATATCCCTGCTACTCACAACTCATTGACTAAACCAAGTTCCACTGTAAGGTTGCAGCTGGTGGTTAGAGAAGAGAATCCTTTCACAATGAAGAGTAACAAAATCACAGGATCAAGCCTAATTATGAAAAGCGTGAGTATTTTTACAGGGAAGGGAAGAAAATGATTGGAAATTGTTTAATTTAATCCATCATAAATACCTGTGCAATAAAAGTAAAACCAGTATTTCGCAAACAGGAAAACATGTCAACACTTTTCATTTTTTAATGAGCAGATCAAAATTGAAATCTGTCAGGGAATCAGCATCTTTTAAAATTATTGCTCATCTGTTCACCATTAAAATTTGGAATTTAAATATTTTTAAAAGCATGGAGCTTCACAATTTTTACCTCCAGAACATTTAAATTCTTCCAGCATCAAAAAGAGTTCTTGACCTGACTGGTGTGCTCAGTTAGTTGGTGTCCTCCTGCAAACCGAATCGTCGCTCGTCGCCGGTTTGATTCCTGGTCAGGTCACGTGCCTGGCTTGTGCGCCAGGACCCCAGTTGGAGGTGTGTGAGAGGCAGCCAATTGATGTTTCTTTTGCACATTGATGTTTCTCTCCCCTTTTTCTTCTCCTCTTCTTCTCTCTCTCTAAAAAAAAAAAAAAAAAAAAAAAAAAAAAAAAAAAAAAAGAACAAAATCTTTTTTTTTTAAAGGTGTTTGCATATATTTAAAAGCAACCTCATGCCTTTCCATAAGGAATTCACTTTCAAACAGGAATATTTCTTCTCCCTTGTTGCTGGTGCCATAAGGTGAAAAGTGCTTCTCAGAAGCTGTCTCACCACTAATGGGGGTTTTTAATCAGGAAATGTTGCTGTGCTAATCTAATAGACTTTCAGTTAAGACCTCAGTGTCACTGAAGCCTAAAATATCCCTGAAGCTGCACATATAGAAATCTCTGAGTAATATAGTCCATCCCTAAAGAGGTATTATGCAAATGAATGCATTTAGTTAATATGTACTGTAAACAGATCACTACTTCTCCATTCCTTCCTAAATCACGGCAGAGATTAAAACTGTAATACTCTTATTATCTAACGAAATAGCTAAATATTTAAAGTAGATCTGCAAAGAACTTCAAGCCCAATATCACACCCTCTTGAATTTGGATTTGGCTTTTCTTCCAAAGGTCGTAGCATCTTCTTACACATTTTGTCCCAACCACCCCCCACCCACCAGAAAACATTTCTCTTAAAAATATGCAGTATCGAGTCACATTAGCTTTCTCTGGCCTCTGAGATTATTGAATATTTTATGTTCCCCTATTACCAAATTCCAAGCCAGTATTCACTGACAAATGAAAGAGTGACATTCATATGTAACACGGAAGTTGGAAAATCAGACTTAAAATGAATATGCAGCTGATTGCTGACTTCTGATTTAGTGGCCTCACACGGAGTTAATGTCAATCTCCATTAGAACTCATTCCTGTCACATTGACCAATTTTACCACCAGCAAATGATTTCAGATAAAGATGAAAACTGAATAATGATCTTTTCATTTGTCTTTTAAACCTTTACTGAATACAGAAAGTGAAGTGGGATGCAATGGCTTTGGCTGCATAGTTGTAAAAGGTTGATTTTTTATGAAGGTATTTTTGATCCAACATAAAAACTGAGTTGGGCTGACAGGGAAGCTTCTCCTCTCAATTAAACAGAAGCCGATTCATCAAACAACACTGATTGCATTAAACATGCCTAATATCCCCTTGAGATCACCTATTTTCCTCCAGAAAACTTTTTTTTTTTTTGCTTTTGAAAGACATAAAATAGAACAAGGATAAATGGTGACTTATAAATGAGCAAATGTGCTTTTGCCTTTCTGTTTTTAATTTGCTCTTGGATCAAGGTAATATATATCTTTGTCTCTTTACTGTCCAAGAAAAGAGAGAACAAAAAGACCGAGCACAGTTTGGTGGTGGAAACAAAAGTTCTGCAACCTTACCCAGGGGAAAGGAGAGAGGAAACAGATAAATCTACACTGGTCACTCTCAGAGAAAGGGAGACTCAATCAAATGTATAGCAGCTTCTTTAGAGAGGAAAATAGGCCTCGGTGCAGCACTGAAAGGCGAGTTTTCAGAGTGAAGGAAATGATTGGCTCAGAGCAGGGCAGCAGCCTGTAAGTAAATGTCGTCAGAGGGTCCTCTGTATTCTTACTAATGGCCACGTTGACTGGCTATTGACACACACTAGATCACTGTCCCTGAGGTGTGAAGTGGGTCATGTCCAGAGTGGCAAAGGAGTTTTCCAACACCCAGCAGTCTCTGAGGCAGCTCGGCCAGGAACATGACTGGCAAGGGAAAAGCAGAATATACCAGAAAACCTCAGGTACAGACCACGTGTTCATCAGGTTTTCAAATACCTATTTCACTGGTGTCTTGTCCCTTTTCAAGGACACGTTGCTGTTTTATTTCTGCTGTTTTGCTTAGGTGTCTTTTTTTTTTTTAATTTTGTTAACTTGGTTTCTTTTTTTATCCCTGTTTTCTTACATCAATGCTTCAATTTTTTTCAGTCTTTCTCCTTTTTTTTTTTTTTTGTCCGTTGTGACAAAAGAGAAAAGAGGTATCACTCTGACCTTTTACTTCCTGCTGGTATATTTTTAACATTTAATTTTATGCAGAACCACACGGTTGTCTAAGTAACTAATGGAATTCATGGCAGGAGCAAAAAAAAAAAAAATTAAGTCAATTACATAAGATATGTTTCTGTTTTCATCGAAATTATCCATTTATTCCCCCAAAAATAAATTATTAAGGATTAGTCAATATCTTCAGCCTGTGTTTCACTTTCTAAAATGTTTTATTGTATATATTAACAGGTCATAATAAATACCAATGGCAAAGGTTTTAAGCTATAAGAAAATAATCAAATCTCCTATACTGGGGTGAATGGCAGCCTCCTTGCCCCTTCCAAAAAAGATATGTTCAGGTGCTAATCCCAGAATTTGTTAATGTTACCTATTTTGGGGAAAGTGTTTTCTCAGATGCAATTTAATTAAGAATCTTGAGATGAGAAGATCTTTCGAGATTATCCGGGTAGGCCTCAAACACAAAATGACATGTGTCCTTATAAGAAATGCACAGACAGACAGGATAAGACACAGGTACACAGAGGAAAAGTGATGTAAAGACAGAGGCAGAGATACTGGAGTGATGTGGTCACAAACCAGGGAAGCCAAGAAATACTGAGAGTCATGAATGAGCCATGACAAGCTGAAGAGGCAAGGAAGGGTTCTCCCATAGAGCCTCCAGAGGAAGTGGGGTGCCACTGGTACCTTGGTTTGGGGTTTATGGCCTCCAGAATTGTGAGAGTATAAATTGTGTTGTTTTAAGCCACCCATTTCATGGTACTTGTTAACGCAGTCATAAGATAATAATACATCTTCTATATATAATGTGTGTATATATATATTTCCAAATATATATACATTATATAAATAGATCTCAAAACCCTCTGAATGAATATTTAAGAGACACTTATATAGGGTGATCCTTTTATATATTGAAGTAAGCATTTCTATTTTATAGTTATTTTTAGCTTTTTCTTGAAGCACTTTGCACCCACATCATTTCCTTGATGCCATACACAAATTTTCTTCAAGTTCTATTTGTGATTATCTAGCCTTGCAGCAACGGGTAAAATAGGGAAGCAAGTCTCTGTGTGAGTGCGAAATTTCCCGCAGAAAAGTGGTATGGTTATCTCTCCTCAGAATATAGGCATGAAATCATATTGAAAATATTTGAGTTCATTTTGAGTGTGTTACACTTTAAAATTTTTAGATGTCATAAAGGAATTCATCTTTTATTTTGAAGTGGTATATGATTCTGAATCACTAGTTATTTTTTAAATATTGATTCAATAAGTAAAATAAAACATTCACTTTGTCTTTGAATCTGAACCCAGCCCCAACATTCCTGATTCTCTTTATTGTTTATATTTTCTGGTCCATTTATAATCCACTGTTACTAATAGGTTTCTGTTGCTGTTACTAACATTATTTATTGTGTTAACTGTCTGCCAGCTCTGCTGAAACGCAAGCTCCACAAGGGTAAATAGAGATCTTGTTACGTTCTGTTCCCTCCTATGTCACGTGGAACAACTCACAGTCAGGGCTCAACATGCTCTCAATAAACCAACACACAATCGCCCTCTTCTCCTCTGGAGGTTTAGGGAGAAATAAGCACCAACCAGCATGCTTGGAGAGATGGAAATATGAGAACAATTTCTTCTGAAGGATCAAGAACACGTGAGAGGGCAGAGGAAAGGAAAATTAAACCTTGAGATTTGTCACAGCCAGGGACAGCTGTGATACAGACTTTAATTGCAATGATTCTAATATTATGATAGCTCCTTAATAATCAGAGTATTGTAATGTTAGGGACTGGAGTAAATCATGAGCCAAAAGGGGTGAGAAACTCCATATTCAAAATCATCCACACCTGTCCTGGGAGACTCCTGAAAACCAAGAGTGGGAAAGAGGACTGCGCACCTGCTGCTTTGCCTTTTCTTGCCGTTCTCCTCCATGGCACACACCCTCTCCCCACAAGACTCCCCCATTTTCCCAAGTGCTTGCTTGAGTTCGATGATGAGTGAAACATAAGGAAGATGGAGCCGGTCCTTATTCTCTCATTCTATTCTTAAAGCCATTCTGAAGTTTTTCCTTATAAAACTTCAACAGAGGGGACATAATATTCCCATGACACATGACTAATGAAGGTAGGCGAGTGAGATACGTCAGGACACTTACACGAGTTTACACAGCTAGGCAGTTTGGGGGTCGGTCTACAAATGTGGAATCCTGACGTTTCTATTCTTTCCTGTATTCTTTTCTCAGGTCTCTCTCTCTCTTTTGTGAATGGCTTTACGTTTAATTGATTACGCTATTACAATTGTCCTATTTTTTGTCCCTTTTATTCTGCTCTGCCCTGCACCCCACCTCCCACTCACATCCCCTCACCCTTCGTTCATGTCCATGGGTGGTACGTATAAGTTCTTTGGCTTCTCCATTTCCCATACTGCTCTTAACTTCCTCCTGTCTATTTTGTACCTACCATTTACGCTTCTTCTCTCTTGTACCCTTTCCCTCATTCTCCCCACTACGCCTTCCCACTGATAACCCTCCATGAAGATCTCTATTTCTGTGATCAGGTCTCTGTTTTAACTTAATGATTATGTGAAATCAATTCTGTCCTTTCATTCATTCTTTACCATTTCATTCAGAATAGTAGTTGAACAAGGACTTAATCAACATTGATAAGTTCAAATTTTAGGTCCGCCATTTAATAGTTAATTGACAAGAACTGCTCAAGTTCTTTATCATTCCCTCCCACTTTATAAAATATGGAAAGTCATAGACCACCAACAATATTATTGTTTCCCAAGTCATTTGTTGTTTTAAAACATACCTGTGTGCTTATCATTTTCTGCCCTTTTTATTTTTCCTTGAATATCAAATCTCCCTTCTGAGATCAATTTCCTTTCCTCTGAGGCACGTGCTTCAAACCTTGTTTTGTAATGAACGTGCCGATGGCAACCTCTTAGAATTTGTCTACTCTTATTTGTGAAGGAAGTTCTCACTGCTCATAGATTACTGGTGTGAGAAATATTTCCTTTCGCACATGGAAGATATGTCAGCATCTTCCGGTTTCCACTATCGCATATGTGCGGACAGCTGTCTTCACCGTTGCACCATGGGAGCCAATCCGCTTCGCTCTGGCTGCTCTTCAGATCTCTCTTTGTTGGGCAGTCTGTACTTGCACTATTTGTACACAGGGGTGGGTGTGTTTTGTATGCTTATTTGCTTAAGCTTTGTTGGGTTTCTTGAATTAGTTTTGTGATTTCACCCATTCAAGATTTTTTTTTTTTTACATTACGTCTTCAAATGATTTCTCTGCCATGCTCTTTTCTATACTTCTAGAACTGACATCACACATTTGTTAAACCTTCTTTAAGGTACCACATCAGGCAGAAAGACAGCATGTTACTGACGCACAGGATTAGATGTTACTGAAGCTTTTTTGTGTTCATAATTTTAGCCCTTTAACTACATAACTTTCCTCTTTCTGTCTTTGTAAAATGCTCTTGAAATATATCCATTTTCCCTGTGTTATTATTCTGTTATAATAATATAAATTCTGTTATAAACAATATAAATTTATTTTCTCACGGTTCTGGAGGCTGGAAATCCAAGATCAGGGTGCCAGCATGGTCAGTTTCTGCTGTGAGATCTCATTCCTGCTTGTGCATGGCCATATTCTCACTATGTGCTAACATGACAATGGGTAGTGGGAGAGAGAGAGATTTTCCTCTCCTTATAAGATGACAGTCCCATCAAATTAGTGCCCTACTTAATGGCCTCACTTAACCTTTATTACCTCCTAAAGATTATATACAGGTACAGTCACATTAAGGGTTAGGGCTTAAATACAGAATTTTTAGGAAAACAATTCAATCCAAAGCATCATACTCCTTTCCGCAAAGTATGAAGGTTCTTAGAAACGTATAAGATATTAGTAAGAATCATTGGATTTTACCAATTTGGCATAGCCATCTATTTGATACAATATACTATTGTAGATGCTTACCTTCAAACCACTAATTAATTTTTCCATAATTCTTAGCTTACTATTCACCAACTCCATTTCTGGACATGTGTATCTGTGATAAGTGGTCACATGAGTTCCTAAATGAAGCTATAGATAAAAGAACTAAAAATGAAAAATGTTGGTATAAAATGTAAGCCCTTCTTGAAAGAAATGGAAAGTCAGTGATATCAGATAGAGAAATAAGTTTTTAGAAATGATTAAAATTAAGCTATTTACGTGTGTGTTTTTTCTTTTTTTAATTTTATTTTAATTGTAGTTCTTGTAGTTTTCTGTCTTCTACTCCCATCCCAGCCCACCACCCCAGCCCTCCCCAGCTCCCTCCCATTTCCACCCCTCCCAGCTTTTGTCCATGTGTCCTTTATACTTGTTGCTCTAAACCCTTCCCTTTTTCCCGTGAAATTCCTACCCCTCTCTTCTCTTGTTCTCAATTTCAGTGTCTTTGGTTATATTATGCTTGTTTGTTTGTTCTGTTGATTAGGTTCCTGTTAAAGGTGAGATCATATGGTATTTGTCTTTCACCTCCTGGCTTATTTCACTTAGTATAATGCTCTCCAGTTCCATCCATGCTGTCACGAAGGGTGTATAATAACAGCAAGATACTCCTGTAAGTATCTTGCTAATGCATGTTCAGAGGAATGGGATGGCTATTCTGGAAAGATTTCATGAGTGACGATGTGTATAACAGAGCAACCTATTTTGAAACAAGATGCTGTAAAAGACAACACAAATTTTTGGATTTGCAACCACCTGAATTTGTATCCTGGACCAATTATAAAGTCTGACTATGAAACATTGGATAGCTTACCTATTCATGATTTCTTGCCTGAAATACTACAACTAACCCTTAGTGATGGTAACATCTAAGGTTAAGATTGCTGAATTAATTAAATTATGTAAGAAAACACAAAAACAAGTATATAAACGATGCTTTTAAAATATATGTAAGTCATATTCAGTCTTAGTTTTTTATCTGTAAAATGTTGACAATATAGCTGGTTTTAGTTTTTTTTTTTTCTCAATAAATCAAATTATTTTTGTAAAGCATTTAGCCCGAAGGCTAGTAGATAGTAAGTACACAAATGGATTATTTTTTACTTTCTTATTTTTCCTTCAATTGAAGTAGTTAATTAAAACTGGTCACTAGTAAAGAGATTACAGAAGGAAAAGAAATCCAAAGACAAAGCATTTTGGAAGAACTTCTGCTAAAATTTGAAAACTAAAAAGAAACCAGGAAGAGAACTGGATTCACAAAGTAAGAAGGAGATAATTGGATGACCAAAAGGTATGGGAAATTGGAAGTACACAGTGTTTATGAATGAGGGACATTGGACAACATTAAAGACAAGAGAGAAATACAAATTTTAAGTGTTAATAAGAGTATTGACTTTGCGATTTGAAATTTGCTTGTTTCTTTGAAGAACGGTTTTCACAAGATGGCAGCAGAAGAAATTGTGTTGAATTGATGAAAGTGGGAAGTAAAGTTGTGGTGATTTAAGAAATGGAAAAGCTGTGTGTGATCATCTGAGGGCTACAAAAACCAAAGTAAAATGGATTTTTTCCTGCTCAATATGAAAACATGTTTTACATGTTTATGGAATGTAGTTACTGGAAGTGATTAATTTAAGAGTGAGAGAAGACAATAAGGAAGAGAGGGTGCAAGAACATAGGTGAGAGCACTTAGGAAAAAAGATGCACACCGTCCTTCAAAACAACCAGAAATGAAGCAGGAAGATACAGCAGAACCATATGGTGGAGTTTTAAAGAGTCAAGGATGTGGCTGCAGGAAGAAACTTTCCAAGGAAGAGACAGGCTATGGAAGTGCCTCCTCGGTGATGAGTAGTTTCAGTAAAGTAGGAGGTGGGTTCATCGCCAACAACACGAAATTGATGTTGATATTTCGGAGCATAGGAGGGTGGCTACAAACCTGGCCTCCAAAGATAACTGCTGAGCTGAAATTTGTGTTTCTGCCTTGAGGAGAGTGGACATCATTTGAAAAAGCCAACGTGAGAAAGCAATAAACAACAAAAAGAAAAATGAATTAGACACACAACTGAAAAGTTTCAGTGACAGCTCCATTGAAGTTAGAGAACATAAATTTGGAGTGAACCCAGTCTTGGAAGATAAGTCCTATTTTAAATCCTAAGGGAAGCTTGGTAATGAAATCCATTAAGAATACACTACCCAATTGAAAGTTGAAAAGGAGATTAGGGAAGACAAATGTAATTACCCATATTGTAATTTGGTCAAGACACCAAGGTTAATAACATTCCTCCTTTTTTAAAAAGTTGCCATGAATTTTTTAATACCTTATAATGGCCAGTGTCACAATTTTTATTCTTTATACAAGAGATGAACTTTTTGATATGCAATTTTAAATGTTAAGCATGTGTATTAAGGATATGTATTCACCATTACACATTCACATACATTTGTACCTACACAAATATTACAGAATCAAAGTTTTTTAATTACATAAAGTGCTTGGATAGAAAATAGATTCTTCTTTGCCTTCCAAATTTGACAAGAAGTTGTGATTAAAACTGGGATCTGTCAGGATAGTTAAAGGCTGAGATGATGTTTGGCGGAGATATTGTTTAAGCATTGAGACCGGTGACTAGAGAGAGCTCGGTGCAAGCCAGACTTTGCCACTGGCAACTGATGTGTCCTCTCCAAACTCATCTTCTAACTGTAACACAGAGACACATTGTATCACAGGGATTTTGAAGAGTAAATAAGATAAAGCATGTAGAATGCTCCACACAGTACATTCTCAATGAATTAAATTATTATGTTACCAATTAAGAGTTTCCATTTGATACCTTTCTTTGATCTCAAGTATTGATATACGAGTCAGCAATTATGGAAAGCAAGGTTCAGCATATACCCTCACTCTTTGGTCATATCAGAATATTATATAAGCATCTACTTTATATTTATTGTGCTAAACTTTTGTGGTGTACATGTAACTTTGTTGAAAAAAAATTTATCTATGCACATTTGTACAATGATCCACTTTACAAATGGATTCTATCATTTGTTTAATTTGAAGACAATGTTGAAATGGTAATAAGCATTAAATCTACATAATACTACAGTAACTCTTCAATTCTCTTCAGAAATTCTCTTCTCTTTTGAGTAAAGTATACTTGTAAGGCAAATACATAGTCCTAAAAATATAATAAACTTTAAAAGGCTAAACAAAATTACATTTCTAATATATATATATATATATCATAATACTTGGATTGAAGTTTCACTAATATATTTATTATACTTAACTATTATTTATTATGATAATATAATAGTTCACTTCTATAATCATATATTACATCTTGTTTTAATAATAAATAAAATACCAAAAACTACTTTTCAGCGTTATTTTTGAAAACTTAGCAGATGAAATAGGTATAAACTATATTACACAATAAAGTTGATAATGCCATTACCATTCCCTCCTAAAGTACCTTTAAAAGAAAAGTGATAGGAAGTGTTTAAGAAATAAGTGAAGTGCATTATTTGTCTTTATCAAATTAAAACTCATATCCAAATACTTTAGTCACAACTCTTTTATTCAAATTATTCAAATTACTTTAAACAAAAATGCATTTCATTGCCCCAGTAGATGGGAAATTCAGGGTATGGAGTTATCTTAGAGATTATTGAATCTGTGTGTATGTGTTTCTTTCACCTTTTAGCCTCTCCTCCTTTTCAGCCCTGTTTATCTCTGTTTGCTGATCTTATTCCCCTCTATTGAGAAAATGAAGAAAATGACCGAAAATAGCTTCAAACTCACACCAAATCAGTTTGAAAACTACCAAATACAGGCAGAAACTCTAGTTCCCAGTGCCCCTATGCAAAGCCCTTGGGGTTTATTTGCCTTGGGTTTTATGACCATTTCTGAGCTAATAAATGTGACGAGAATAATGGAGCTCGGTTCGGTCAGGTTCAAGTGCATGTTCACCCATGTGCTGACAGGAACTGAACAATGTGGTTAGTCACCACATAGTCCAGGAGCCCACGGGCAGACAAGATGCAGCCTCTGGAGTAGGAGGCAGGCCGTGTGCAGAAACACGGAAAGAGAAACACTGTGCAGATAAAATGGGCAGCTAAGTCAAATTTGTAATAATATCCCATTAAATGAATAAAGAGAATGGAATTACAGAAAACATTTCATAAAAACAAATAGGTTTTGCACTGGAGTGTAGGCCTTTCATTAATCTTGTGTAGGACTCCATCCAAATCGTTGGCATTCTCTGTAACTTAGCTCAGTATCCTCGATGATAAAACCAGGAGTCTGACTTATCATTATGGGGCCCACTAGATGCAAAACATTTCGGTTTTCAATAAGTTAAGAGGGATGATTCTTAGATAGTATCAATTTAAAGGGAAGCAGTATGAGAAAGCGCAGAGCTAACAGGTTTGGGGTCACATGGGTCTGGTCTGTCATTTAGCAGCCGTACAAACTTGTACAAAGAAACAGTTTTCTCTGCTGTACAATGGTGCTGGGGAGAGAGAAACATGACCTACCCCATAAGAGTTATTGTGATGAATACCTAACATAACTGCAGGGCCTGCCATGGAAAGATCACTTAATGTTATTTTATTTTTTAAACATTGCCATTATTATTTGTAATTGTTATAACCCTCAAAAAACATTTTGCACATTTCTTATTGTGCACATTTTTATATGAATCTAGAAAATTAAACAGTCATCTTTCAACAAATTCCTGAGTTCAGTTGGGGATGAGTCAAAAGTAGTATGTTTTTAAATAACCTTCAGAAGCACTTGGGATTTATAAAAAGCCACAGTTCAGTTTTATCTAGAGTCTTTGGTATTAAATGTGTTCTGTTCACACTATTTATGGGGTCATAGAAATCAAGAATGCTGTTGCTCATTTGCCTCTGTTCCCCTGACCCAATAGATGGGACATAGGAGATGTGGAGCAATCATTATAAACTCTTCTAATGATGTCATTATTGTTTCTTCATCAGAAAATGATACTAAACTGACATGAAAAGTTAAATATTGCTTTATGTTGAGTGGCCATCACCAGCATTTTGAAGACTAATTAAATTAAAGGACACTCTTTTTTAAAAAGCACTTGTTAAACACAATAAATTCAAAATGATCTGTAGGTAACTACACAAAGAGGAATGGGGAATTGTTCACAATTTCTATTAGATCTCCTAAAGCAAGGTTCTCTTTTGTTGGTGATCAGCATGAGATATGCTTGTCATTGAATTCAAAAGAGGAACCAATGGGAAAAATAGAATGAATGAATGAATACTGGATCATAATTGCCAATTTCTTACAATTATCAATGAGCAGTATTGAGAGTTCCCTTCAAAGTCTTACTTTTTGCTTATTTTTAATACACATATTTATGTGTAAAGATATTAATTTAAGCCAACACACAAAATACACACCATAAAAATACTTTGGTTGAATTCCTAAAGACTAAACTTTGATTATCAACATTTATCAATAACCAAGACAAAACCAAGTATCTCCACCATAAAACAAACTGTATGAATTCTGTGATATGAGTAAATCTAAATGAAAATCAAGAAATCAAGGAATTTAGGACAATTCAGAAAGTCTAAATATATTAAGTGTAAGTGACACAAGCACAAGGAAACAGAGACACTCTTTTCCTGCTTGTGAACCTGTGAACTGTAAAATCCACCTTGGAGGGCACGGTAGTTGTATCTGGTGAACGCCCATTACACGGGTGTCAAGTCTGTGCATGAACTCGAGCGAAGCACCTATGTACTCAGCAGTTTGTGCAAAGGTGTCCACCGTAGCCACGTTGACAGTACACAGTTGGGGATATCATTATCCAAATGAGGGATGAATTTCCAGCAATACAGCACACCAGCAAACCTCCTAAATAAAATACTGTGTGAAAAATCAAATGTTAAAATAATATGGTCATATTTACAAGTATCTTATGGAATCCATGCAAGACATAGATCAAGAAAACATAGGAAGTCAAACATTAAACTGAAATATAGTTACTTCAGGAAAGTAAGAGAGATTAATGGGATGGGAAAAAAGATGAAAAATTGAATTTTACTTTCAATAATTATTGTATAAAAATTTGAAACAAAAGTGTCAGGGTGATGAGTAAACAGGTAAATGATATGTTGCCTTAGTTGTTTTGTATATGTGTTAAATATTCAAACAAAGTCAGGGAATTTCATAATACAGTCACCTCTCTAGTTTTGAATAAAAATGATGTGATATTCCTGTTCAAAGATTCTCTGCTAATCACTATTTTCAAATTTTGGAGCCTCCAAATTAAAGAGTAACAAATATCAATTATAAAGCAAATGCTGCTGCTTTTTTTCTATGAGAATTAAGGAAAATTCCTAATTTAAAAATAAAGTTGGACCTCTTATGACTCCAACGATTCAAATGAGACCAGGACTATGTCCAAGTATTGTGTGATGAAGGGAAAGATAGGAACCAAAACTGTATGTATAACAAAGAAATGACTTTATAATTTTTGAATTCTGAAACCACTAATCTTTAAAGATGAATATACTTGTAGATAACATGACTACATTGTGTCTTGTTTTTCTGAAGAATAAGGGGCACATTGATGATTTTTGAACATTTTATTTAATAGCACTGACTGATGTGGTGCTGCAATTCTATGTATTGAGATCTACTCTGTCATTAAGGAGTACACATGTTGTGTGGTGATTCTTCAACTCCATGTATTACATAGCTGGCGAGGTGGACTAACTCAAAGGCCAGAGTCCTTTGAGATTCCTACATGTTCCTGGAGATAATCTGTATTTTTATACTTTATTCATCTGTATTCAAAAGAGAACCTACCGGTTCTCTTATAAGAAATTCTCAATTTCTTTTTCAATGTGTTGCATTATGAGAAATTTTATGCTGTCACTATTTTGAAAATTAGCATTCAGAAAGCATGAAATGTGCTCTTGACCATCTTGTTACCTCTCAACTATTGAATAAACAAAGAAATTTCCACATATGTGCAGCTATCCTTACCAATAACAACCTTTTCCAGCCCTCATATTCTTATCCCTACATACATCACATATTGGCAAATGCTTTCTAGACTATTATTGTTGACTCCCCATTTCTACTGCAATAGCAAGTAACTTTATCCCAACTTTGCATCTTAAGATCTAGGAAATTCCAGATGTCATATTCTGAGTGAAAAAAGTGACAGATTTTATCATTTTAAACTCAATGATGTCATGGATATTAAAACAGACAACAGACATGTCAAGCTGTATTGGGTACATATTACTGCCTAATCAATGAGCTCGCTCATAAGGTTTTTTTATCAAACAATAACCCAACTCCATTGTTATAAAATTTAGTAAAAACTGCTGCCCACAGAGTCAGTCTTCGGGGGAGTGGCTGATACCAGCAGGATGACCCAGAGTGGAAACAGAGCAGTGTGTGCATCCAGTGACTAACATTCTGGACATCAGCTTAGTGGGGAAAGGTATTACAGGAGCCAGAGAAATCTAGGGGAAATTTAAGCCCCTACTGAAAAAAAAAAACCTCCCTGGATATACTGGAAAGTAAGCTGAGCTTCCTTCCATCTTGGGAGAAATGGCATTTAAGATAATTCTGAGTGTATGTAGTTTGTAGGTTCTACCTACTCAAGCAAGTCAAGGACTTAGGGGACATCCAGGTGGCTGATGTCTCAGTTATAATATTCCATACATTGAAAATGTCTTTGTCTTAAAATTATGTGTTTTTTGCATGCCTGCCTATACAGGGAAAATTTCACCCCAATTTTTACTATTTTACAGTTAAACAGCAACCCTTTAGAAGGATATGACCAATTTCAAAGCACAGGTGCTTTCTGCCTATGCCGCCATGTTGTCTTTTCTAGACAAACTCTCAGGAAGGTCAGGTCCTGGGTACACAATAAAAGATTTTCCTATTTTGCTACTTGGAATTCCCCCAAAAAAGCCCCACATGGGAAATACAATTTTTTTCCATCTAAGCAGCAAAGTGCTTAAGAACTATTTATCTGCATCATTATGGTCTGCTATAAGGAACCGAGGTTAAACCGCAAAAGTCAAAGGAAGAAAAAACAAAAGGCACAAGGATGAGAGAGTCAAGCAGTCATAGTCCTAAGCCATAACTACCCAGCCATCAGGTAGACGAAGGTTGGCCACGTTAAGGATTTCACATGATGAGGAAATCCTGGTTGGGATGGTGTGTTCTAATGGCCTTTAAGTTCTCCTTTCCCATTGCCAATCCAAAGAAGATAAAATGAAAGTTCAATTAGAATAGAGCTGATGGATAATCAAATATAAAGATTAAAGCAACTCAAATAATTGCAAGAAAGGGTTACTGTGGACTTTGATGTGAAGGCAAAACAAATAACTGGATTCTTAGGTTTGAAAAGTGAAGAGGGACCGCATTTTACACCTGATGTAAATCTTTGCATTACTGTTTAAGGGAATTATGTTCCCTTCATCAAATACCAAAACAGAAGTAGAAAGCAGAGTCCCCTAGGACTGGAATAAGGGAGAATTAAGATAAACAAAAGGATTTATTACCATAAGAAAGAGGTGTTGTAGTCAGAAATACAAATGAAAACCAAATAATTAAGGCAAATGGATGAACATTTGAGTAATAAATTGCAGTAAATATACTGACCCTTTGAGACAACTATAGGTTTCTCTGGGAAGGCCAGGGTTCAGGGGTAATTTAGAAATCATTTCCGACAAGAAAACTATGGAGAACGTTAATATCAACACATACATCAATTTCCATGCCTATATAGTCAACAAACTAAGATTCCTCCTTTCATGAAAAACTTAGCTTATTTGTAAAAGGGAATAAATAAATATATTTATTTATAAAAGGGAATAAAAACCTTGCTGAAATTTCTCATAGAGTATACTATATCGTCTCAGTGATTCCAATATTGCTAAAGCATTCAATATTTTCCAACACTCTAAATATTTACTGAGCACATGTAATGTATTAATTCTGTGTCAAATACAGTGAGCAAGACACAATTGGATTTTGTGCTCACTGAGTTTGTGGTGTGTGAGAAAGATAATCAAGAAGAAATTGCAATACCCATGTTTATTGCATTGTTCCAGGAGCAATTCTTCTTTAAAAGAAGGGCACACCGTGCTATAGGACAGAAGACACAGCGCAGGGGATGTGGGAATGGGGCGGCGCAGACCAGGGTTGGCTTCCTCATTCAAAAAATTTCACTGAAATGTAAAAAATAACAAATCACAATCCAACAGATGAAATGGTACGCTTATGTTCCAAACTAAATATGAGATTTAAGAAGTAGGCAAAGTTTCCTAAGGACTGGGGTTTATTATTATAATAAGGACCAGTAAAAATTAAGGTAGGAGAGGTATGCTATAACTTAGGACCTTTTAAAACATTCTAATGAATGTCTTTTGGGTTTTTTTTACCCTCCAGGGGCTGTAAAAAAAAAGGAAGGTATTTCATTAGTGGTGTTAGTTTAGACTTTTGAAAATAAATTCACTCAGTGGAAAAAAAAATACTGAATTAAAATTGGAGATTAGAAAAGCAGCTGGTGTGGGTTGAAAGAGTCAAAACCTAAAAAAGTAATCACCCCTTGATGCATGGTGGTGGTGAGGATGGGAAGCAGGGAAGGATTAGCAAAACGGGACCTGTAGCCTGATGGGCGTGGCTCAGTTGGTTAGGCATCATCCCACAAAGCAAAAGGTCGCCGGTCCCCCGTTCAGGGCACATTCCTGGGTTTCGGCCTGTCCCAAGTCGAGAGGCAACTTATCATTGTTTCCCTCTTTCTCCCTCCTTTCCCTCTCCTAAGAATAAACAAATAAAATCTTAAAAAAAAAAAAGAAAAAGGAAAGATAAGACAGTGTAGCTCATTGGGAAATAGATGAGAGAGAGAAAGGAGGTAAGAAGGACTCGCAAGTACTCATTTGGGCCACCAGGTGACTGGGGAACCGTGATGTCATTAGAAGGCCCACTGAAGAATCAGGATCCACCCCTCAGCCTCTGAAAGCGGAAGATGGGGTGAGGGATGGGAGTAGTTTGAGAAGATGATACATTTAGTTTAGGAAATTCTGAGTTCCGGATAACAGAGAACCCTCCCATTAATAATGTTCTTTATGGCAATTTGGTATATGGGCTTAATGAACAGAATGAAGATGTGCCAGCCGGTCAGGAAATGGATTTTTACTGACAACCTACTATGTGCCAAGAACTGCGTAGTGTTGCACAGAAACATTCAAGAATCTTGTTACCATGAGTTCATGGTCTGGCTCTAGGGACATGTTTTGGGATTATTCACTGAAGCTAGAGAGGGAATAAATTTCACAGAGAGGAAGTCTCAGATTCAGAAAGAATCAGAACAGCCTAACATTTATGATGAGTGTGAAAAACATGATGAACAAAGAAAGATTTTTTTCTTTACAAAATACTGGCACCTGGTAAAAGAGAGTAGCATTAGATAATAGCACTGTTTACATTTGACTTAAGTGCGTGGAAGCTGCTAGTGAATTTGGTGTCAGCTGAGAAGGGAAAGTGGGTGGAGAGGCAGAGTACCGTGGGTGGGTGGGAGAGATTAGAGGTGAGAATGTGCAGATAAGGCCTTCCTACTTGTTGGAGGATGATGTAAAGAAAATAGCCACCAGGGCAGAAACTGAAGGAAAATGATGATTCGATAGAAGGGTTCTTTTCTTTCTTGTTCTTTTTCTTTCTTTCATCTTGTGTGTGTGTGTGTGTGTGTGTGTGTGTGTGTGTGTGTGAGTGAGATCCAGTCTGTTTAAATGTTACTAGGAAGGAGACAATGGAGAGAAAGTCTATAAAAAACTGGCATTTGTCTACTGTCTGAAATAAGACAGAAAGCACACTATTTCCTGAAACAAGGTGCTGAGGGTCAGCTCTCCTTAACTGAAACACATGTATATGGAAAGGAGGATGTCCTCATAAACCCCTTTCAATGCAGAGCCCCTTAGATACCAAATATAATTTATTGGAGGCCATTAAAGGCTAATAAAGTTCAGCCACTGTCAAATGCAAACTGAACCTGTGAAAGGTCTTAACAATTACTTAAATCACCCAGTATGACTGGGGTATTAGCACTGTCATTTCTTGTCCTCTAAACGTCAGGCCTCTCTTGTTTATACTTCATCACAATTCCTTATCCCTCCAGAAATTATTTTCTCCAGTTATATTAATTACTTGAATTTCAAACGAAGTCCAAAAAGCCTCACACTGGCACTTAATGACACTAAAGTTAAGAGAAAAAAGGAGAAGATAAACTGTTTTGGCACCCTGTCGTTCTTTAAAGCCTGGCTTTGGGCCGCATTTTAAAACACATCACCGAAGGTCTCATCGTATTTCTTCCTGTGCTCAATAAACTGTCATGCATTCATTATGCCATAAGCTGCACACAGATGCAAATGGATACCATTTATAATATTTTACAGTGTTTTGGAGTTCCAAGCCCATCTAGAATGATAAAGACCTGGAAATTGTTAACCCACCTCAAAGTCTTTTTTTATTGCATTCTTTAATAGATTGGTGCAATTTCTTTGCATGCTATAAAAGTCAAGAAAGTATTTCCATGGTATTAAATGGAAACACATGGAGACCGTTTCGTTTTTAAGAAGAATGTTCTCTACTTTGTGATTTGTGTTTTTTAATGCCATTTCCCTTCCTCTTGTTCTTTCAGGGACAGTTTGGTTCAGAGTAATGGAGCGGTGGAAATTAAATGAGTGTGCATAAGTCCAATGAAGTCAGTATACTGCTTATCTTGTAACTATACTTAATCTAAATAACCTTTTTTATGCTCTGCTGGAATGGCATTTTCAAAAGGCTATATAGTGGTAAATGAGAGTATATGTCAGGAAGGATTTGCTAGACAAATCAGATCTCACAGGGAAGTATATCTATCCATTACTATTTAATACGCTACTTCAGTTTGAAGGACAATTTTTGTGTGTGTGATCAGACCATTAACATTTACTGCCATTTGGACTACGTTTTCTAACTCTTCTACTCTCCTTTTATATTTTAATTTTATTTATTTATTTTTCCAAGAGTGTCCTTCCGACTAAAATTGCCTCTCACAGAAAGAAGGAAGTGATTTATAAATGCACAAAACATTGACTCAGTTTTTCTTACCAGATGTATATTTTCAGAAGGGAAAGATGTCTAAGGGATAATGCCAACACAAATGGTATGCTGGAGAGTTTAATCCACATACATGAGGCACACAGCAAGCAAGTCCTTCCATAACAACTTTTATTTTCTTTTCATTGATATCGCTTTCCTTTTAATCATATTTGAAGACATGATTTACTAAGCAGGATTAGAAAACAGCTTTTCTCCCTCAGCTACTGCCCCTCCCTTTGGTCATTTGTGGAAAGTTGGTAAGTCTGTGCTCAAGGCAATATGCACATGTGAGCTATCTTATATTGCTTTGTTTCTTCCAAAATCCTAAAGCAAACTGCATTTAGTGCATTTGGGTATTAAGGCTTTTCTCTTCTGGCTACAAATCTCCCTGCCAAATTCCTTGCTGTCAACCAGCATTTTGTCTGAGACACGTTCCCATGCAAGGCCCTCCTGGAGGCTGCCTGATTTCTGGGAAGCTAACCTCCTCCCTGCAGCCTCTGTGCACGCCTGCTCACCATGGCTGTCCATGGTTTGCTTCCACTGAGATCTCTCTAAAAATAAATAAGTAAAGCTTAAGTAATAAGAAAAAGACTCACCTCCAGGTGATTCTATTGTTCAATACAGGTTGAGAGCTGCTGGTTACTTTTCCCACCCACTTGCTTCTTAGAGAAAATCCACATGAATACATGTTGTTGTTTTCTTTCCCCAAAATGGAAACTTCTAATTGCATAAACTAAATCCTCTGCTCGCAATTAGATAGTATCAGGAAAAATAACAAATTACGGAATTTAAATATCAAATCATTTGACAACTCAATGTAATTTTAAAGAGGAAATCAAAGTTATAATTATAGGCTCTTTAAAAATTATAAACTATTTGTTAAAATTTGTGGAGTGCAGACAAAACCATACTTAAATTAATAATTATACCTATCAACCTCATAGTTATTAGACTAGAAATAAAATAATAATTAAACTTTGCTTTAACTCAATAATTTAGAATAAGAGCAACAAAATAATTCCAAGAGTATGATGAATTAAAAGTAAAATTAATTATTTAGAAAGCAATTAACAATACAATTATAGAAGAGACCAATGAAATAAAGCACTGTTTGGAAAAATCTAATAAAAAAGACAATATGAACACAATAAGAAATTACACTAAACTTTCTGTTGACAGCCAGAAATAAGAGCATATACCACACTAACATGTTTAAAAATTAACATGAAATGGCTGTTTTCTGAGAAAATATAAATAAACATAAAGTCACTTAATAATGAGAAGCAAATCTAAAAGCCATTAAGAAATTTTTGACCAATGAATTTATCCCAAAATTGTTGGTAGACACAAAACTTTTTATCAATGACTTCTTTCAAAATCTTAAAAGAGCAGTATTTCAAGGATTCTACAACACATAAGAGTGTACACTTGGTCATTCATTTCCCTAAGTGTCAATTTTGATAATATTGTCTGACAAGAACTCAATGAGAAGAAACTCCTGGCCAATCTATCAACTCATACATTAAAATAACGAAGCATCATGACTAAGTACACTTTATTTCAAGGTTATCTGTAATGTAATCTACTTACTATTAGTAACCACCTCAGTAGCTAAGAAAAGAAAAGCATAATCATCTTGTTAATTATTGAAAGTCACATAATGAAAGTAAATATCCTTTTTAAATTAAAAAAGAACATTCTAACCTCTCAGAGTGTATTAGAGAGACTACTATGCATATCTCAAATCAAAAACCAATAGTAAGCATACTTAATTTTGAAATACAAATATTCTCATAAAAAGAATGTGTCCTGATACTATTACTCTCTGTATAGTTTTAGAAATTCTAGCCATGTTAGTGTGACAAAAATGAATGAAGTGGTTTAGATTTTGCAAAGGAAGAGATTAATTCACTGTTATTTAAAGGGGATATAATTTGCTGTCTGTAAAACTCAAGAAAATCAACTAGAAATTGTCATAATTACTAAGAGTTTTGTAAGATGACTACAAACAGTATAATACCTCAAAAAGCCAATAGTTTTTTATTTATGACTTAGAAATTATAATAACTTTAAAAGTAAGTGAATATACAAACAGAACAGAAAGATAAAGCAAGGAATGACATGAAAAGTCTATAAAGTAAACTTGCTGCAGAACATTCATTAATATATATTAAGAACAATATTTTTAGCCAATGACTATGGATGAAGTGTTGAGACAATTTACTAACAATTTAAACAAAATATAAAGAGTAGGTAGTATTTTTTTAAAATTCGGAGAAATATCTATGTTTGATTGCTCTCAGAGCACCGTAACACCACTCCCAGTTTTTAATTTACATAATGAATTTTGGTGAGTATGTATCCCATTATAATTACTATTTAGGTAATTCCTAGATACTCATAATTCCTGACTGTTTGCCATTAGAAATATTTGTTTTCCAAATAGTGAGGATAAGTCAGCTCGTCCCTCCTATTATTCGTCATTGTTTCTAGCTCCATGATTAGAATGATGTCAATCAGAAGACGATTCATCCGAGGACCATCAGATCCTAAACTTCTCAGTTACTCTCCTTCCAACACCCCAATGAAAGGCTTTCTTCTGTCAGGACGACAAATGTAAACCACGATCCCAGCTGGCCTTCTTAAACTCACTCTTACTTTTGAAACTCCATCCAGCTTATTTGAAGAGTATTTCAGCCTTTTTAATTTCCTTTTACTAATTATTTATTGTCACCACCTGTTGCCTTAAAGAGAAACTCTGCAGCCTGAGATTAACTGTAAACTCAATGGAGCACATGTAAAATAACAGTATTTCTTGTCATTCACCTGAAAGACATCTTTTCTAGTCAACATGAGTCTTATCAAGCTCCTCAACATGTCTTGCTTTGTTATAAGTCAGTACCTTTGACTGCTTTCCCACCATCATCTCATTTCCCTTCTGCCGATTTAGAATGGCCAATTCCATTGGGCCATTACGGATACATTTCACTCCTTAAGCTCCTGTACCCAAGCCTTATCCATTTCAGAACTTCCCATACAGCTCCATACCATAATGATCTCTTTCTCTGAAAATTTGCCCTTACAATATAGCAAAATCTCTAGTATAATTTTGCTTGCTCAACCAGATTGTAAATGTCCAAAGCAATGATGTGCAACTAATACGCAATAAATATTTCCTCAATACTTAAGTAATTGAAAGGACAAATCCAATTCTATGCCCAGGAAGGTAAAATGTTTTCTGGAGGCGGGGGAAGAAGTATGAATATCTGAACATGAAAGTGCTAATGGAAAGAAAGAATTTATTTCCTTCTCAAAGCATTGAGTTCTGAAGGGCTGCTTATAATATTTTATGATGAAAAAAGCAGGAAGTATAACTGAAATATCCTTATTCCAAACACAAAAGCTTTTTAATGGCACCATACCCAAAAATTATTTTAAATATAACATGTAACCAGAAACTCATTCATGAAATGGCCTGTGCAAAAATACATTTTTGGAATACTTAAATATATGACTATTTCATAGGCATTTGAAATCAAAATCCTGCAAACATTCATTTCCATTTCTCTTCCCTGTTATTATAATTTCATTTTTAGAAGATCTCTGGCTCATTTAATTTATTCTTGACAATGATATTGAAAGTATTAACTCCCAAAACAACAACAGAGAATTCTAAGCCAATGTACATCAGCTTTAAAACACAGAGAAAACTCCTGAATGACGCTCCTCTGTGAAGAGAAAAACACAAAAGAATAGACCCGGGAATGCATTCTCATCTACTTCATTGACTTGGATAAAGGTTCTTCCCTCTGACAACTTTCTAATTGGATTATGCATTACTTGTATAAAAATTTAAGTTAAAGGAAATATATTTTGAACAAGTACCATGTCTAATTTATAGATTATTATATAATGTAATTTAAAGTTGGCAGCCTAATTCTGCTTCGTTGGCTGACTGATTGATTAAATATATGATTTTTACACATTAATGTTATAATACAGTAAAAATAAATTTAAATCTTTTCTCTTTTGTCCTTCCCTGAAATACACGTTCCTTTAGAGGACTACTTATGTAGAGAATTCAAAAAATAATGTCTGTTTTTAAAAACCTATGTTTCACTTCCGACCAAATGGAGGCATAGGTGGACACACTATTCCTCCTTGCACAACCAAAATTAAGGACAACGAAGGTTTAGAAACACAAAAACAACCAGAACTGAGAAAATTGAACTGTACAGAAGTCCAACAATCATTCATCCAGTCTGGTAAGAGGGGCAGAGTCGCAGCAGGAAAAAGTGGAGGTTGGCAGACCCAGGCACACAGGCAACAGTGGCTGGCAGATCCCAGGCATGCAGGCGGCGGCTAGCAGACCCTAGGCATGGGGTGGCAACTGTGCAGACCCAGTAAGGCCCGAAAGACAGCTGGCTGACCAGGTGGTCCCACATTCATGCACAGATAATCCAGGCAAAGGGAAAGTGGCAGAGGGAACTGGAATCCGAGAGAGAGTGGAGCAAGCACCATTGTTCCTCCTTAGGCCCCACCCCCACATAAGCATCACTACCCAGTGACTGGGCTGCCCCGCTCTGGGGAACACTTAAGGCTCCGCCCCTTACTACATAACAGCCATGGTCAGACCAAAAAAAAAAAAAAAAGGCTCAAATGGGAGAACAAATTAAAGCTCCAGAGCCAATTCATCTAAGCAACCAAGAGATAGCCAACCTATCAGATGCACAGTTCAAAGCCCTGGTGATCAGGATGCTCACAGAATTGGTTGATTTTGCTCACAAATTAGATGAACAAATGAAGGCTACAATAAGTGAAATGAAGGAAAATGCACAGGGAACCAATAGAGATGGGAGGAAAACTGGAACTCAAATCAATGGAG